>JASGXE010014871.1:0-11432 GCA_030068105.1 Sinentomon sp. SZTP_YWyxl
GCACGCTTTCATGCTTTACCTTCCCAAAAACATAGAAGGTCATATAAGTTTCCAACTCCACGGTAAAGTTCTTTCCTACCAATCCTGGACGCTAATTTCTAAATTCCAAACAAATCCCCAGAAATTTCGACCAATCGGATGTGAGCAAAATCGAAATGACGCAATTATAAATACAGTTTCATGAATACACCTTTCCGAAGCGATTTCCGGCAGCAGCCTCTGTGGCCGAGTGGTCTAGACAGCATGCTGCCGCTGCGGAGGTACCCGTGGCGGTGGTTCGAATCCCACCTGCGGCAAAAATTTTATATTTTTGTTTTTCAAAATTCCGAAATGTTTTTTGACACCAGTGGCAGTTGTTGACACCAGGAAGAGGAAAGGTTGGGTCAGGTTAGGTTCGGTTAGGTTAGATTAGCTTTAGATGTCGTAAACGCGGTTTTAATTTGGGTAAGCACCCGATTGGTCGACTTCTGGCGATTTGTTTGGAATTTGGAAATTCGTATCCTGGACATACGAGATCCTGACCTGCCACGATTCCAAGAAATCTGCAGAGAACAGACTTTGAATCTGGTTGATAAAAAATTCATTAACTGAGCTGTCCATTTTGCCATGCTGATAAGAAGACAGTTTGGAAAAAAATGAAATGGAATGGGATGTGCGACTTGGGGACCAGTTCCCGTCTGGTGCTTCTTTAAACACAGACTCCTTAACAAGATTTCAAGCAGACCTAACTCAGGTCTAGCTGGATTGCAAAATCTCCACGCTGTAACCATTTTTGTCAACATACGTAGGCTGTTTGATAAAGACTGAGACTGCCCTTGCTTCGTCGCTATCTTCTCCTTCTGGTTCGAGTGTGTTGTGGTTTTTTACAAAATAGGATCCTCTCGTTTAGTTGCACTTGACCCAACTCTCGTACCATGCTTTGCTGACATGTTACATGTCGTCTTTGGTCAGTGTCTTCAGAATCGCCTCCATGGCCATGTTAACGGCTTCAGGGATCGAAAATTGTTGTACCACCGTGTCTTTTTTCATTCCAGGGAACAGAAAAAGTCACAGGGCATCAGGTTAAGGCCGTACCGTGGGTGGAGCAAGCATTCCATTCTTTTCCATGTTCAAAACTCGGCGAAGAAGTTGGCATGTGTGGGTGCATTTAAGCGGGGTGGCATGCAAAATGGGAATCCAACGTGGGCAGACATGTGTAACATGTGTCATGGGGAGATAGCTGATCAAAATCTCATGTCTCAAATACACACTGATGTTGAGGTGCTGGGCATTGTTATTCGTGCTGCTGTTCGCCGATCTTCACTAACAATGGCGATATCTGCGTGTTCACAGAAACCTCTGGCGTGGCCATTTTTGGTGCTCCTGAACCACCCTGCTTTACCGCCGCTGATCAGTCTTCTAACAACTATTTGTCAACGATAAGGTGCCTGCAAAGGAAGTGCATATCCCACTAGGCTTGCCACAGCAATTGGCATGCCTTACTGGAGGTTTTGTCCAGGAGATATACAAAAACATCGAGAGAGTTCTTTTGTTCTTCGTTAAAATTCATGTTCTATTTCTGGAGGCGAAAATCAAAGAGCCATTTTCAAAGAGCCCGCAAAAGGAGAGAAAATGCCAACAAATAAACTGCAAACGCCTAAAACAACACAATCATGTGGTACTTTAATGCCCCCAAACCTGGTCACTCTAGACCCAGCGGGGTAGCTCAGGGAGCATCAGCCTCAGTCTTTATAAAACAGCCCACGTATGTGCGGTTTTATATCATTTTAGTAGTCAGGCAATGGGTGGGTTCCCACAGTAAAGGTGAAGATTTGCCGAATAACACGAAAGCAAAACAGAGGTAAACTAAATTAACAGCTCTTAAGTTACTTGATAAGAGAAAGCAAAAATAATTCAGATTCCAGAGATTCTCGATAGGGGCCGCAACCCCCCTAATCTCTAAAAAATTGACGAACGATAGATCTTTGGAGGCATGCATCATGCTTGGGTCAACGGAATTCTCAAAAGAAAGAGGAGCGGTGCCGTGACACAAAACAGCAGCCGAGCAGGTGCCGCTGGCCGCAGAATCAGAAAAAAATCACAGATGGATGGGATGGACCGGTGAAGTGGAGGGAGGGACGGATGGCGGAACGGGTGAGTATGAGTTCGAGGTGATCGAAAGGAACCAGAACGGTGTGCAGAGTAAGAAAGGCAGATGAGGAAAAGTTCAGCAATTTTAAAAAAGCATGAAGGGAGAGCAGGCCCATGGAAAAAATGATAAAACAATGGCCGGCCACACTCACCCTTGAATAGAAAATGCACTTCTCTCAGCTCATGAATGCGATGCTGCATTTATCAGACTGTTGTGAGCATGCTTTTGGGCCACATAATTATGTCTTGGGAGACTGGCTCCTAAGCTCATGGGGGTGTCTCTGCCTGGCTTCAATTAGGGAGAGTAACCCTCCCTGTGACCAACTCTTTCCGAGAATAAATAATGGAAGCTGATAAAATACAAAAGCCTGCCATTTTTCTTTATTGGATTTTTAAATTTCATGCCAAATTTTCTGAAATGTCCTACATTCTTTTTGGTCAACATAAATCGAGATCAAACCGAAGTGTAGAGTTTGCACAAGAATTTGTTTGGAATCAGAATGATTGCCGAATTCTCAATAAAAGAAAAAATGGAACATGCAAAATCCAATCTACTTTTTGGTGTGTTGAGGCATCCCTAATTTCACGTTTACCAGAAATTCCAAAATTTAAGAGGATTTGCACTTTTTAAACATTTTCCAGGACATTCCACATTTTGCAGGTGGCTTCACAATTTCCAGGAGCTGTGGCAACCATGAAGAAAACTGTGCACTTTCCCACTGTATTATCATTTGGCTGCATTATTTTTGACTTGTTGGTACGCAGATCGCAGACAATGGGACGCTTCGTTAAACGCGAGTTGTCTTCATCCTGGGCTTTTTCTCATTTAAAATACGTGGAAAAAAGCCGCCGGTGAAGCTAACTCGCGTTTAACGAAGCGGCCAAATGACAGAGGTGGAAGCACAAGCTGGCACCTATGCCATGGAGAGGAACTCCTATTTCGCATGCCGCCTCATTTCTGGTCCATTCATCAAGTCAATTCCAAGTGCAGCATGGGCAGGGTTGTGGCAAAGAAGGCGAAAGAATAACAGTTGAATTCTAAATGTACACCTCTGTATTTCTCGTGGTGTGCTTTTGAAGTCAGCCTCGGTTGAGAGGGAGAAGCAACAAGTTATCTGGTTTGCGTCAAGAAGCAGAGAAGGGAAAGTTACTTTAGACCGAAAAGGTCCACTCCCTATCATTATGAGCAATGGCTAATTGATGGAAAGAAACTTTGTTCTTTGAACCTCAAAATTTAGGTTGATTGAAAACAACTCCATACTTTGGAATAAAAAATTCGCATGTTATCTGTTGCTTTATCTCCACAGGCGTCATGCATGAGAGCCCATTTTGTTGTTCTCTGCCTCTCTTTTTCACCTTTCCCAACTACCCTGCTTCCTCAACTGTGTTTATTTGTTGGTCGGCTATCAGATCCTGCCATTTCATTCAATCAACAAAAGTTCCAGTTCCGGAGTGGAGGAGGAAAATGTGGCCTCGTGTGTGCCACTTCGAGAACACAAATTGTTAAAGAGCACTAGCTTTTGGGAGACCCGTCCCCCAACTCCCTGTCAGGGGCTTTGCCCCCTGGACCACGATGGGGCACATGACGCCCCTCACTGGGCCTGTCCTTGCAACCTCAAAACATCCGCTCTGCCCCCCTTACACAAAGATCCTGGCTGAGTGGAGTTTATTCTAATAATCCCTTGATTTTTTTATATTCACAGCAATCAATGCACGGGCACCACGAATGGAAACACATAGATTACAATAAAGGATCTAGAGACTGCTGCTGGAAAATTTATTGTTCCCTCACCCACATTGAAATTCCTACTGACAGCAGAGATCGCTTTGTTGCTGCAAGGGATTTTTAAGTGTATATACAGGGTGTTTCAGAAGTCACGCACCAATGGGGATTTGGTTCTAGCCCTGAAAAGTCGGTGTGCTTCTTGCTTCTCCGTTGCTTTTTAATCGCCGTGTTAACGTAATTGTTCGAAATGGGCTCCTCCTGGAGTCTGGCAATGGTATAGGCGGTTTTCGAACCCCTGCAGGATATGTTCCAGGTGTTCTGGCCTGATAAAGGCGATTTCGTTGGCGCGATCCGTTCTTGTAGTTGGGCTATGCTTGCTGGCTGTGTTGCATAGCATAAACTTTGGATTTAAGATGTCCCCACCCAAAGAAGTCTACAGGCCAAAGATGGGGTGAACGGGCAATCCATCGCCCTCGGAAGGTGTGGTCCCGGTACATTGGAACGGCTGCGGCATAGTGAGCTCTGGGCCACCGTACTGTTGAAACATGACAGTTTGCATGGTGGGAGGGACGTGCCCAGGAGTGGTCATTGAGACTTCCTTCAATGAAGAATGGCCCAACGATATGCATACCTAAAACCTAAAATTCCTGCCCATACATTTAGTTTCTATTGCGGTGCTGGGTGTGTCCCTCACGGAACTGCCATTGATTTTCGGTGGCCCAGTTCAAACAGTTATAGCGGTTCCCTTCACATCCAACATGAAGGTGGCTTCGTCGCACTGAAGAAAATGCTGGAAGGCTGGGGTTGGCTTAAACGTCATCAGCCACCGCAGTCGCCTACCAACAGTCCTGAGGATGGCCAACAGACAGGCAGCATGGCCGACACACCGCGATCAGGCTAGCAACACCAAGAAATACCAAACTCGTCTCATATCCCCATTGGTGTGTGACTTATGAAACACCCTCTATATATCCAAACAAAACAATATTGTTTTTTAGCCAAATCTAATTTTTGGCCAGGGGATTTGAATAGACCAAAGTTATGATTGGAAGGCACGAACATATTTCGGTAAAAGGTGAAATTAATTTCAGTACATGGAGCAAATAAAGACCGGGTCAGCAACAAAACATTCGTCCTCGGTTTTCCACAAAGATTAAAGCTGTATATCCGTAACATAAACGATAAAAAATATGAAAACAACCCTGAAAGAAATTATTGTATATTGAACAATAAGACACAATTTTTTTACAATTCTTTTAGCACAATTTTAACAACAAAAATGACTGAAAATGCACAATTTTGACACAAAAACAAGAAATTCAAAAAGCAGAAATTAAGGCACATTGACAGGCTCGTGGGAATGGTGGTGAAAAACGAATGAAATGCCCATATCCCAGCACGATTTCAACGCTATGTCGACGAGATGCTTGTTGTTGGCATGATGGTTCCACTGAGAGAGATCTGAATTGCAGTCGGAACCAACTGGTGGTTCAGTTGCTTGAATGTTGTTGAAACAACGCTTGCATTTGAATCTGAGGGGATGAGAGAGGAAAAACAAAATTCTTTAATTGGCAAAAGTGCTTTGGGGTGAACGAAAATTGATAAAAAAAAAACCATGTCCTACCAGAATCCTTTGAAATTTACCTTTTGTCAGCAAGGTAGCATTTTCTGCTGTGATTTCAGTCTCCGCTTCTTCAGGACCCTGTTAAAATACTCTTCCTTTTTTGGAGATGCGATGCAGGTAAAGAAAGAGGGAATTTTTATAGGCACTCGTAAAAAGGAGAAAGCAACAATGGGTAAAGATGTGCTGCAAAAATGTGGATAACTCATGTAAGAAAAGATTCAAGAAAAAAATGTAAGAAAACTAAGCTGGTCGGCAAAAAAGCATTCAATTCCTGCAAACTTTGCCAACATTTAAACACTTCCACACAAGCGTTAGAAAACAGTTAAGAAACTCTGAAGCTTGCGCAATTTCTTGTCGGTATCACACAGCTGAAACCTGTGCAACCTAGGAACTTTTCATCCATGCAACTTTCGTATAAAGATAAAATTTCATGGATTTCCTCAAAATTTTCATTTTATTGGCGTCAAAATGTCATTCCAGATGTGTGAGTCGAATACGAACTCAGATTTTGACAATACGAGTAACCTTAGTTTTGACCAAATATGCCAATTCGCTAGGCTTTCAAAAAAACTGACTTTCAAATAGTCATTTTCACCACATTTGTTTTTCTGTGCAATTTTGAACTTTCGAATGGTGCATCTCAGCTAGTTCCAAAGGTAGAGAGGTCATATTTGGTACAATGAATGGAAAACATCTCAAATTGAGAGAGTCGGAATTTCAGATTTCTCATCCCAAGTGCCACTGTTGCTCTACTTCTAATAATATTGCCTTGGGCTTGACCATCGCAAGTGTAAATAAAATAGCCAAAAACACATGTATGGATAAAACAGAAAAACAAAATTCTGGCTCCGTCTCCCAATTTGCATGAGGCACTGATCAAAAGTTCCAGTGCGATATTTTTACAAATGGCTGCAAAACCTTAACCAGGTGATCTGGGGGGGGGGGGGGGTTAAAATTTGTATGCACACTTCTGTGATGCACCTAAATATGCTCATCAAAAATGAAAATCGGTTGAGAAACACACATAATTCCCCTAAAGTCAGTTCCTTGTTTAGCTTTCTCATCCCCGAACTAACTTGTCGTGTGTGTTGCTGAGAGTGTTTTCCTCCAGAGTAAAAAGATCCTTGAGGTCAGCCAAGCTGAAATGTCGTTCAACATCTGCTTCGTTGTCAACAACACAGCTGCTCAGGCCTTTCTTGTGCGCCTGTCGTTGAAAGATCTTCTCCTCTATTGTGCCAGTCTGGTAAAGAAAAATGACAAAATAGTGATGAAATGAGCTTTGGATGAGACAATCGAACAAGTCCAACATGATGACAAATCAGAAAACAATGTGGAATTGCAACAAAGGTGGTCCAACGATTTGTTCGGGCTTTGCCAGTTGCCTCTGCACAAAAAAATCATGATGTGTGAATATTTTGTTCGTATTCAAGTAACACAACTGGCGAAAATCCTCTGGCTTCAAATGAAAAGTTTTTTTTTTGAACAAAATTTCTTCAGCAATTAGGCTTGAACCGAGAAGGAACAACATTTTCACTTGCAACTCTCGGTGTTCAAAAAATGCAAGTTGAACAGAACATCCATTTTCCCAACAACAAATTTTAAGCATCATCTAACTTCCACGAGGAAAACATTGTTGCAAAAATGCACGACGAAATCTCAATAATGCAAAAGATGTTCGTCAGGATGCAGTAACGACCGCAATAGGCACACGATGGATGCAATTACTTGAACACAAGTGGTTCTCAAAACAAGATTTGAAAAAAAAAACTTCACATACACAAAGAAACCTGTAGACATAGCACTGTTTCTTTTGCCCATCCCTCCACACTCTTGCCATAGCTTGATCGTCATTGGCTGGATTCCAGTCCGGGTCGAACATGACTAGTCTGTTTGCACCAATCAAATTGAGGCCACAACCACCGGCCTTGCTGCTCAGCATGAATACAAATTCGGAACTGGCAGGATTGTTGAAGCTGTCCACAATCTGGGAAAATGGAAAATGCCCATTTAGGTAACATAACAAATTATTTGAAAGAGAAAATTCGAAGAAGAAAAAGGATGGCAAGAGCATTGCCTTGGCAGTTGCAGTATTTCCATGTTGGACTGCACAATCCTAATGCAGTGGGCGACACACCCGAAGTTACCAAATGAGATTTTTGCCCTATCTTGGGCAGTGTTCTTTTCTGAAGATTCTCTGAAATTTGATAAGGAGATGTGAAAAACTGAAAATTGATATCTCGATGCTTGATACGTCATCACGAAATGCATGTTGGGAAAAATTGCAATCTCCTTTTCCAGCACTTCCCAGTAAATGAGTTTTGTCTTTAAAATGAATTTTTTAGAAATCTGTACTTTTTCTAAGCTCACCAGTTGGGTTAGAAAGTTATTGAGTTAGAAACAGAAGTTTCTTTTACTTGAGTTAGTAAGTTTGGGTTAGAAAGAAATTAGACCAATTTTCATGCTAAAATTTTCAAAAATAACAATTTCGCACTCCATCATGTCGTTTCTTCTGTCCAAAAACCAAAAAACCCCTTATGCGCGTGCGTCCCACCTTAAGCACCATCGAGCAAACCCACGAGCAATTAGTGAAAATGGGCCAATTAGGTGACCCTTCTCGGTATCTTTCTATGTGCTATAATTGTAAATCCCTATCAGTATGCCAAAAGGGCGAACAGAATTTCAGGGGCATTTTCCAAAAGAGCAAACACAATTTTTTGGGTTCGCCCTTTTGAGATTTTTCTCGCACTGTTTTGCCCTAAAAACTCAAATAAGAAGCCGGTTTGTCCAAAGAGGGAACCCCTAACATTTTCATCCCTTTAAAAATGACCCAAATATCATGTTTGCCCTTTTGACATACCGATAGTGAAACATGGCCTATGCTGACATCTATATGGCCTATTGCTGCAAACAATAAAACGAAATCTAACCTTAGCCCTCTTTTTACTGCTCATGGATCCATCCAGCCTGACGAACTGATAGCTCCTGAGTCGACAGAGCTTCTCGAAGAAGTCCAGAGTTTGTGTGTAGTTTGAGACCAGAACAACTTTGTCCTTTGTGGTTGACTTCACGATAGCCAGTAAGCCATCCAGTACTTTAATCTTTCCAGACAACTCTGGTTGCACTGACCTATGTCATCGAAAAGGAAAAACAAAACACACGAGAACATGATGATAGAAATCATGAGAACTGAGTACATGCTGATTTTAATCAATGTTGCCATTGGAATCTCCCAAAGTAAAACTCCAAACCAACCCCAGGAATTAGTGAAAAAATCAACCACCAATGGGACTAGCCTACGTCAGTTTCACATTTGGATTCATGCTGTCTCTCAGAGCCCATCATTCCAGTCTTCATTCAACAAGTCCTGTGCATACAAAATTTCACAATGTACGAAATCTCGTAAATTCTTTTTGCCAACCATTTGCTTTTCCTTCCACCAGTCAAAGTGTAATGTTTGCCGATGATTCTGAGTTTTGATCTTTCATCAGGTTCGGTCGTTACTCAACAGTTCTTGGTTAAGTCATGGCTCAAGAGAGAATTCGTCCGTTTGTCCATCTAGGCTAGCTTTGGAAACTATCTTCACATGTATGTGATGCTTGTGCTGCTTGAAAATAAGGGTGTAATTGAATGATCCAATAATTTTATTTGTTCAAAATAAAATGTTAATCCTCATGTCTGTCTCTTCAATTTGTGGTGTAATTCAAAACGTTCTGAATTGTTTTCCATTGGCTGATGGTTGGTAATTCAGCTCGTGGCATTGCTGGTTCCCCTTCCCCGAATTCAAAGCAAGATTGCTGGAGAAGCAGTTTTTGGTTACCAGCACTTGGCTGGTATTTCCCTGCTGATTAACAAGCAGCTCAAAATTTGCCCCAGCGCACACTTGGGTCCACATGCGACAGGAGACAGTATCTGAAATTTTACTGATAAGTGCCATGTTGTGAAAAATAAAAAATTGCAACCAGCTTTTCCAGTCTGGAGGAGATAGCACGAATGTGAGAATTGCATGCACGTGGTCAATTTTGGCAGAAAATAATTCACATGGAAAGCTATCTGGTCATGTATTTCTTTGGTTTCACTTTATCGATTCTTCTAACATGCTCAATAAATACCCAATTAGCCTGAGTAAAAGCCAGGCACAGCGCAGGAAGTACATTATGCCAAGAGAAAAATTACATACTTGATGCTGAAGGACTCCGGGAACAATTTACTGGCACCTTCAAAGCCATCACTTCCTTCAAGACATTTCTCGTAAATCAAGGATGGGTGGTTACAGAGCTTCTTGAGTGAGGTTATTGCAGCCAATGTGGATCCAACAAGCTTTGCACTGCCATTCTTGTCAGCTGGGAAAAAAAATTAGAAAAAAAAAAACGACACCCAAAATGAATCCCTGGGAAAAACTCAACATCATCACCATGATGGAAAGGAAAATTGGTTAAAACTTTGGAGATTTTGAAGAATTTCCAGAGAGAAATGTACAAAATATCGCTGAATTTTGGAGTGATTTATGGGAAGAATGCACAAAAAACAAAGAAGTAGACGCACTGCAGTCCAGAAATATGTACAACGGTAGTTGGAGCACAACGTTCCAGACAAATAGTCTCTTCTGGTTTCCTCTGGGAAGCTATCCAAATCTCAACGACTGTGTTACCAGTTTTTGGGCCACAGTGGAAAGTAAAATTGCTATGACCCCTGAAGATCACTAAAAATAAACTTGTCGACCCCTGAGCTCATCATCAACTTGTCTGATTACTTCTGATGGTGTGCTTTAAACTGATGAGCTTTTGGAAAGAGATAAAAGGCCTGAAAACTTTGCAGTTATCTTGTTGGTTTTGGTACAATTGCAATCGAACAAAACGACTTTCTTTAAAATGATTTTCTTTTCTGGGGAGCTTGGACTCAATTCAATCAGGTTTTTTCACAGTCAGCTTGCCGACATCTTTCTTGCAAACTGTTTTTAGTCACCCGGCATGAATTTTTTCTGGTTATGGATGCAGGAGAAATTCAACTAAATGGATGTTTGCCGAGCAGCATCTGGAGGCAGGCAGTGATTCAATTGAATCGTGTCCCATTGCAACGTATTTACTTCAGAACCAATCGCTTGAAATGTCTTTTCTGAGCTCAAAACAATCAGCACGATGATATTGGCAAGGTACCTTGACAAAATCGAGTTCAATAAGTCAAAATAGGGGACTTCAACTTTTTCATTTTCTCCAAAAGATCAAAAGGCTGTTGCAGAAACAACAAAACAAAAACCATTCAATAAACTTTGCAAAACTGTTTGGTTTTGCACATTCTGCTGGGAAATGATTATTGTTGGCATAAAACTGTGCCGGTAAACAGAAATGTGGTGTGCAGAGCCGGTTTATAGTAATGTGGTGTGAAGAAAAGGGGATGTGTAGGGTGAATTTGCAATCAGATTTCAATTTTCAATGGCACAAAATATTGCCTTTTGTACCCCAAGTGAATTGTCTGTGTACGGATGAATGTTGAGCTTCCAGCATTTTTGGTTGCAAAATAATTCCTCGAATATTCCAGGTTGGCAGCAACTATGAACAAGATCAAATGTATTCTGAAAAACACAGAAAAAGGTGTGAGCCTTGTTGATAAACATAGAAAGAAGAACATAGAAAAAGGTGTAAGCCCTGTTGATAAACATGGGAGGAACGTCAGGTGCCGCAGCAGCAACAGCAGAGTCCAGAAATCCAGAAGGCAGTATGATTGTTACCTAAGAAACAAAAGACGAGACCACATAGCCAAATAGGCAGAATTTACCATTAACAGTGCGTCTGATTGCATCGGATGATAGGAGATGCTTAAACAAGTCCACTTGCAATTGTGTAGGCCTGCAAAGTACAACTTGCTCCACTTTCTTGGGCAAGTATTTGGTGAGCAGAGCTGACGTTCTGCGAAGTATGCACCGTTTCACAAGCTCAGATAGTTCCTCTTGCTTCT
>JASGXE010014872.1:0-13380 GCA_030068105.1 Sinentomon sp. SZTP_YWyxl
TGTTTAAAAGCACAATATGAAACTGTTAAACTTTGCTCCAATGAGAGGAACAAGCGAGGGACTTGTCTACACGAGCAGGGCACACAAGCCAGACAACCAAAAGTGTTGACTGCTTATTAATCCCACAGTCCAAGATTCAGCGACAGCGTTAGATGCACATTCTAGTTTTCATTCTTTCAGCAGATTTCAACTGAAATACAGATGCACATAAACTTGAGTTGTTTGAGCTTTTACGGGGGAAGGTGTCTGGACTGGGAAGAAATCGAGCAGAAATAAAAATCGTGGTAAAATTTGAAAGGTAAAAAGGTGGTTAGTGAAAGTGATTTGCAGATCGGAATGAAGCTGGGGTTGAACTGTGACCTGCCGAGTTTGAAGAAATGAAGGTTTTCGGAGACTGCGGCTTGTGGACTCAGATTTGGGTTGAATAAGAATGTGGATGTGGCTTAGAAGAAACAACAGGATTCTCAGGCGAACTTTGTAACCTTGGAAAAACCTTGATTCCAAAATTGACCACGAAACTTTGAAAAAAAAAACGAATTTCACTTTTTTTTTTGTAAAAACCTTGAAAAAGTTTTGCTAAAATCTTGAAAATTGTCATCCACTAGCATTCACGAACCTGTTCTTGTTCAAACTCTCAAACCTCCTCCCAGAAGCTCAGTCCCTTGATGCCCAGCTGGTGGTGCCACCGCAGACCCATTTTTGTGGCCTACGGCCACGTGGGTGCCGCTTTCTGTCACTTCAGAAAGCCTTGAAAACCAGAAAAAAACCTTTAGAAAACCTTTTTGGTTTGGAATGAGTATCTCTAGATTGTAATGAAAAGATGAGGTTTAACTGTGGCCTTTGGGACACGGATAATCTCGAACCACAGATATCTTCCATTTGAAATACATTTGAGAAATCCGTGGGTCGCGATAATTCGTGTTTTAGAAATGTACCGCCCCATTCCAAGTTAGGTAATTGCCTCAAATTTTGCATGTATTATGAGGACCCTTGGACCTAAAAATTGAGTGGAATGAACTTGCTCAAACCTTTGGAAGTGCTTTTTAGTTTTTATAGTTTGGCACTGGACAGTGTTGAATAACCTTTCTGATGTCAGCAAATTTTGTCTCGCTCAAAAATTGCAAGGCCAATTCCAGTTAGTTTTTTCTGCAAAGTTTTGGGCATGCTCTTTCTCAAAAAGTTATCAAAATCGGACAAATGGGTGTCGGGTGTAAGTTCACTGTCAAAGGTGTAAAAAGCCAAATCCGTTGCGGAAAAAGAAATGCAAGAAAAAATATTCCTGTGTTGTTGGCTGACGTTTGATCCGTCTCCTATTTCCACAATAATTTTTTTCTGGTTTCAGTATTTTTGCACCAAATAAATAATTCAAAAAAGGGCCAAAAATCCAAACATGCAAAAACATGCAAAAAATTAACGTTTTTGGTCATTTTTGTCAAAAATTGACATAACTTCCCATTCAACTGTGGCCTGTGGATAAGAAGAAACTGTAGCTTTCAAAGACAATGGCTTGAGAATTCAGATTTGATTTGCTAACTTGGAAGATGCCATTTTACTGCTTTTCCTAACATGCTTTGAATAGTGGTCACGGGAAAGGTAAAAATTAAAAAGTGACCAAATTATGGCAATTCCATTTCACACTGCTTCGCTGGCACTGGAGGTGGAGAGATTTTATTTATTCGAATTTCCAGTGACGCATCAGTGAATGTTCCTGGCAAAAGTTCGAAAGTGATGGCAAGAGGTTCCACAGATGTGTTTGTAGAACTGATTTCAATCATGATTGATCATGATCATGCAATACAGATTTTCTGCTTTGCACTTTCTCGCACAAACATCTTCCACTTTCAGGGTCAAACATCCATTTGCCATTTTCAATTTCAGAATGTAAATGACATAGAGAAGGACATGAAGGAGAAGGTTATCAATCACATGACGATGGAAAATGGTGTCATGGTTGGCCCACCGAATGGTCTGATTCAGAACGGATTATCCGACGAAGCTGTTTTCAAGTGAGTGTCATACACTGTTCTTTTCCTGCACTTTTAGAGGAATTGTTTCTTCAGGCCATTTCCCTCCCTCTGTTTGGTGAACTACGTGAACTCTGTTTGGTGAACTACGTGAACTCTGTTTGGTGAACTACGTGAACTCTGTTTGGTGAACTACGTGAACTCTGTTTGGTGAACTACGTGAACTCTGTTTGGTGAACTATGTGAACTCTGTTTGGTGAACTACGTGAACTCTGTTTGGTGAACTACGTGAACTCTGTTTGGTGAACTATGTGAACTCTGTTTGGTGAACTACGTGAACTCTGTTTGGTGAACTACGTGAACTCTGTTTGGTGAACTATGTGAACTCTGTTTGGTGAACTATGTGAACTCTGTTTGGTGAACTACGTGAACTCTGTTTGGTGAACTACGTGAACTCTGTTTGGTGAACTATGTGAAACTCTGTTTGGTGAACTACGTGAACTCTGTTTGGTGAACTACGTGACTCTGTTTGGTGAACTGCGTGAACTCTGTTTGGTGAACTACGTGAACTTTGTTTGGTGAACTACGTGAACTCTGTTTGGTGAACTACGTGAACTCTGTTTGGTGAACTACGTGAACTCTGTTTGGTGAACTACGTGAACTCTGTTTGGTGAACTACGTGAACTCTGTTTGGTGAACTACGTGAACTCTGTTTGGTGAACTACGTGAACTCTGTTTGGTGAACTGCGTGAACTCTGTTTGGTGAACTACGTGAACTCTGTTTGGTGAACTACGTGAACTCTGTTTGGTGAACTACGTGAACTCTGTTTGGTGAACTACGTGAACTCTGTTTGGTGAACTACGTGAACTCTGTTTGGTGAACTGCGTGAACTCTGTTTGGTGAACTGCGTGAACTCTGTTTGGTGAACTACGTGAACTCTGTTTGGTGAACTACGTGAACTCTGTTTGGTGAACTGCGTGAACTCTGTTTGGTGAACTGCGTGAACTCTGTTTGGTGAACTACGTGAACTCTGTTTGGTGAACTACGTGAACTCTGTTTGGTGAACTACGTGAACTCTGTTTGGTGAACTACGTGAACTCTGTTTGGTGAACTATGTGAACTCTGTTTGGTGAACTACGTGAACTCTGTTTGGTGAACTACGTGAACTCTGTTTGGTGAACTACGTGAACTCTGTTTGGTGAACTACGTGAACTCTGTTTGGTGAACTGCGTGAACTCTGTTTGGTGAACTGCGTGAACTCTGTTTGGTGAACTACGTGAACTCTGTTTGGTGAACTACGTGAACTCTGTTTGGTGAACTACGTGAACTCTGTTTGGTGAACTATGTGAACTCTGTTTGGTGAACTACGTGAACTCTGTTTGGTGAACTACGTGAACTCTGTTTGGTGAACTACGTGAACTCTGTTTGGTGAACTATGTGAACTCTGTTTGGTGAACTACGTGAACTCTGTTTGGTGAACTACGTGAACTCTGTTTGGTGAACTACGTGAACTCTGTTTGGTGAACTACGTGAACTCTGTTTGGTGAACTACGTGAACTCTGTTTGGTGAACTACGTGAACTCTGTTTGGTGAACTACGTGAACTCTGTTTGGTGAACTACGTGAACTCTGTTTGGTGAACTACGTGAACTCTGTTTGGTGAACTACGTGAACTCTGTTTGGTGAACTACGTGAACTCTGTTTGGTGAACTACGTGAACTCTGTTTGGTGAACTATGTGAACTCTGTTTGGTGAACTACGTGAACTCTGTTTGGTGAACTACGTGAACTCTGTTTGGTGAACTACGTGAACTCTGTTTGGTGAACTGCGTGAACTCTGTTTGGTGAACTACGTGAACTCTGTTTGGTGAACTACGTGAACTCTGTTTGGTGAACTACGTGAACTCTGTTTGGTGAACTACGTGAACTCTGTTTGGTGAACTGCGTGAACTCTGTTTGGTGAACTACGTGAACTCTGTTTGGTGAACTACGTGAACTACCTTAGACTTTCAAGACACTTTAAATGGCGACGTTTCGTCCCTGCAGACATGAGGAAACAAACCCCACATCTGAGGGTGCAAAACATCGCCTTTGTTTCATGACTCTTAACTTACGTTCCCCTGTTGTGGTGCCCCTGCATTGATTATTCTTAGCAGTTAGTTGTTGGATACAGAAATTTCACCGAACTAAAAAACCATCAATTCCCCATTCAAAGCATTGAAAACTCGAGGATAAAAACCCACAACCGAAACACATCCCCATGAGAATTTTGTCTGGCACCACGATCCGTTTTACAAACGCTGTTAGTAATTATCTGAATTGAGGGCCATCTTCGGATCGACAGAGTAGATTTGAAGATGATGCTTCGGCTCCTGGTCTGAAGCAGTTTTCAAGTCAGACGATACAGTGTGGAATCTGTCAAAAAATGACAAATCTACTCTCGATATGAAAAGGGCCTCAATTCAGGAAATTACTGACAGTGATCCCCATGATAGAACCGCAATTTCCCACCACCGACGACTCTTGACGACTCGTTTTGCCAATTTCTAATGCAGACTGCTGAGACTTTTGCCTGTCACATTATGTGATGCCTGTGACCCAATCTGGCTTTCTCCTTTTGCGCGTCTCTGGTGTATTCCCCCAAACTGTTACCAATGACTTCCTTACAATCCTTCCACGCTTCCAGAAAAAATATAAGGGATTGCCAGGTTGATTTTTTCTAGGCTGTCCATCCCAGGGGTTGAGTTAGCAACAACATTCTAGAGCACTGAACTGAATTTTTTGGGGGGTGCAACTTGACTGGGTATATGCAGCCACTGAGTTTCTGCTTTACACACCATTCTCTTACGCACCGTGGGAATCATTGGCAGATGTAGCCGTCCACAGGGTGTGCAGTGTCCAGATGGTTTCCGAGGGGGAGGAGCTCTGGGTGAAGTGAATTGTGAAGAGTTGAATCTCATCATAAAATATGAGTATGACTGTCATGTGGAGTATTCACAGATTGTGATTGCCACTTATCGACCTTTCAATCGCAACACCAAGAGAACTTTACTGTGTTCAAGGTTTTGTTTGCCTTTTCTGAGAAATTTATTTCTGTACCTCTGTTTTGGAGTCATCACCAAACTGTTGTCCCATATTCAGGGTTGTATTGCCTGCCAGGAGCTGTTACTGCCGAGGGGATCTGCAGGCAGGTGGAAATCGGAGTTCACGAAGACATTGAAAAAAATTCTGGTTTGATTGATGCTGGACCTGAAATTGGGGCGAAACCAATTTCCTATTTGGATAATTGTGCCTCAGGTTTCCATCTGAACCTATGCATTGCGTGCGTGGCAAATAATTGCAGTTTTGCCCAACTGTCTCTCAGTTTTCTGTTGCCATTTGGTTCCAAAATCTACAACCATGTAGTAGGAATTAAGCCAAAGTCTTTCTTCCACTATCCCGTCGATTTAAGATGTGGCATTTGAGGTAGGTAATAATTTACGATTATCGAATTAAGCCAAAGTCTTTCTTCCACTATCCCGTCGATTTAAGATGTGGCATTTGAGGTGGGTAATAATTTACGATTATCGAATTAAGCCAAAGTCTTTCTTCCACTATCCCGTCGATTTAAGATGTGGCATTTGAGGTGGGTAATAATTTACGACTATCGAATTAAGCCAAAGTCTTTCTTCCACTATCCCGTCAATTTAAGATGTGGCATTTGAGGTGGGAAAAATTTACGATTATCGAATTAAGCCAAAGTCTTTCTTCCACTATCCCGTCGATTTAAGATGTGGCATTTGAGGTGGGTAATAATTTACGATAATCATGAGCAAATGGCCCCACTGCAATGGGTAAATTGTCCTTGTCATACGGGTCTCCTGAGTGAGCTGACATAGACATGCATCGGGTAGAAGGATAAACGGGATTACGACTTCTGAGTGAAATCAGAGAAAAGGACCATTTTTTTTTCGTAATTTTTAAGGGTCAATTTTAGAAATTGACCCTTAAAAATCCCAAGATGTTATCCCAAGACCACCGGTGGTCTTGGGATAACAAACTGTTCTTGCTGGGAGCACGAGAAAATGCTATTCAACTGTGATGTTCCAACCGTGCAAAGGAGAAATCTTCTCTGAAATTTCACGTTCACTCCTGTTTTCTCTCCTATTTCAAGTCATCCTGTGGTTTTGCTCCCTCCCATTTCATGTCCACCTCTGGTATGCTCCCATTTCACGTCCACCTCTGGTTTTGCTCCCATTTGAGGTCCACCTATGGCATGCTGCCATTTCAGGTTCACCTATGGTTTTGCTCCCATTTGAGGTCCACCTATGGCATGCTGCCATTTCAGGTTCACCTATGGTTTTGCTCCCATTTCAGGTCCACCATGGTTTTGCTCCCATTTCCGTTCCACCTCTGGTTTTGCTACCATTTCAGGTCCACCTTTGGTTTTGCTCCCATTTCACGTCCACCTCTGGTTTTGCTCCAGTGTTGCCAGAAAGTGTTTTTTTGTTTTTTTATTGTTTTTTTTTTCAAAATCAGAAAAAGTGTTTTTTTCTGTAGTTTTTTTGGGAAAAGTGTGTTTTTTTGTTTTTTTTCTCATTTGGAAATATCTTGGCATCACTTTTTGTGTTTTTATGTTTTTTTTTTTTTTTCCAATGATGAAACTGAGGAAATATCGTGGTAATAAATTGTTTGTCTGAAAATGATCAATTCAGTTTCTGCATGCAAAATTTGGAAGCTGATTTGGTGTTTCTTCCCGTGGTGGTGTCGTGCCATGTTCATTTGGTGTCGTGCCCTCCACAACAATAAACTATTTTAAAAGGAGTTTAGGATTTTTTTTCAAGGTTGCTCATGTCTTGTCGCAAAAAAATTTTGAATGGGAGAAGGACATGGATGCTAATGGAGATGATTTTGAAATGTGGCGTGCCAAAAAAGCCCCTCCTCCCTTCAGAACCTTTGCCCCCAAGTCTCAGACGCAACCTCAGCCCCCTTTTATCCCGCTGCAGGACTTCACACCCATCGATGACGACGATGTCGTGTCAGCCCCTTAAGAACTTTTGAATCCAAGTCTGACACACATCCCCAAAAATCCAGCTAGCCTATAGCTACTTTGGTCTTCCTCTTGCTTTTTTTTCGTTTGGTGGAAGTGGCTCGCGACCAAATAATTGATTATGTGAGAGTGATCGGATTTTTGCCCTGCTCTACCAAATTCAACTGCAGAAACTCCAGACAAGAAAATGCTGTTTCAAAGTGCCCTGACGTGCCACCTGGAGACCCCTAATTTTTGAAAAACCTTTAGCTTTTGGGGGACGCTGTCCCCCAAACCCCTGCCAGGGGCTCTGCCCCCTGAACACCCACTGGGGGGCATTTGCCCCCAGACCCCCCCATACTGGGGGGCTTCCGCCCCCCAGACCCCCCGCACCCGTCACGTAATATCACCCCTCCCAGACAGTCCGCTTTTTTATGTTTTTTTTTGGCGGATTCATCTTTTTTTTTAGAAATGTGCTCTGGCAACACTGTTTTGCTCCCATTTCATGTCCACCTCTGGTTTTGCTCCCATTTCACGTCCACCTCTTGTTTTGCTCCCATTTCAGTTCCACCACTGGTTTTGCTCCCATTTCATGTCTACCCCTGGATTTGATCCGATTTCAGTTCCACCCCTGGTTTTTCTCCTGCGAATATTTCATGTCCACCTCTGATTTTGCTCCTTTCTCAGGGTAAATGTTGTTTTTATCATATCCTTGTTTGCCTATTTTTGCTTAATTAGCCGAACTCCCGGAAGCCGCCAGCCCTCACCCTCAACCGACGATATTCCGAAGAACGGTCATCCCTTGCAGATGTTGAACAAGCAGCTCTGCGATGCAGGCTTGATGCAGGATCACCATCAACAACACATGCAGATGCACAACGTCAACGGAATCCAGATGGGAAACAGCATGATGCAACACCACTCTGCTGCTGCGGCGGGAGGAAACTCCCACCTGTCGTTCGATGGGAACCAATTTGAAACTGTCATTCTGGACCACTCCATGCTTCTCGAAGGTAACAACGGACCGCATGGCAACTCTGCACCGGGCCAAGCAGGCAACCACCCACATGGTCCTCACAGCCATGCCAATACCATGGCGGGGCTGAATGGTCCGGGTGTGGCAAACGGCCCGGCTGGATATCACAGTCTTGCAAACAGCATCGATGCGGCGAATCTTCTAAATTCTAACATTGATGGACAGGTGAGTGGAAATTTAGAGCACTGGTTTAGGGTGTCTTTTTTCTTCCGCTTCCTGAACCATGTTCCACTTGGAAGGTGCATACCGAGGATTCTTGGAAGAATTCCTGCAGACTGATTATCTGCCAATTGCTCTTAGGATGACTCTCGCAAAGGATGATTATTGATCAGTATAATATCCAGTTGGCTATGGTGACAACTGATAAGACAGTCGATTGGAAATAAGAGAAAGGAGGGTTGAGGCATGACCGAGAGGACACGGGAATTTTCTGTCGAAAAAACTGTTCTGCATGGAAATTAAAGTTTTGCTGCGGATTGCCAAGCATTCCCGTGATGCATCTTCAAATGGAATATGACATGCACACCTGGCCTGATCTCGTTATTTTTCTTTTGTTTACAACTTCGACCTTTAGATAGCATTTGACAGCATTCACTTTTTTTGTCTTCTGATTCTTGCTTGATCCCTTTTGTGAAAGTGTTTGCTTCGTATGTCTTTTTTTCATTTGTTCTTTTTCGGATCAACCTGACTGATAAGTAACACTGGCTTCTTTTTTACAAGTTATTTGCGTCAATCATCATCTGATCCCATAGGTGCAAGGTTGAGGTCGGTTGCGTGCAGTCAAATTCGATCGCCATGTAACTTCCTCCCACGTGTAGAGGATATTAAAGTCCTCCCACGTGTAGAGGTTATAAAGTGTTGCTTGTCTTCACATTGTGGCTGTGAAAACTAGGGAAATGGGACGTTCCTTCATCCAATCCCTATGCGCAAAGTATAACCATTGGGCTTCATCCAGTGGACCCTTACATGCCACATATTTCCCGCTGACCAACGTCACATCATATATCGGTGCACTGTCCCACATGGAGATAAATACAGTGAGGAATTTGACTCACCTTTTAGTTTTTCTTCCCTGCATATCCCGCCTGAATGTTTGTGCACCTTTTCCATATTCTGGAATATGACAGATCCCAGGTAGGTAACTTGTCAATGAAATCTCATCCCTTGCGCTCTTAATTCTGTGGAAAGTGGGTGGTGAAGCACATCCATTCCCAGTTCTTCATTAACTCGTTGAGTCTCTAGCTCTGTGTCCGGACGTTGCTGTATTGCAGCAAAATCCGACGCCTGGCATTGCTCTGTCTCCATTGTTGCAGGACAGGCCTACAACAGGATTATCCTTCTAAATAGCCCTAATGTTCTCAGCTGTAACAGTTGGGCTTTCAGGACAAGGGTGGGCTGGGGCTAACAAAAGATATTATAAGTTGCAAGCCCCAAAGCATGATGTTTTGTAGCGGTGGAATTAACGTACTCATGCAGTTAAAAAATTGGAACTGTTCAGATAAGCAAAAACTCCATGCTGCAGACTTAAGATCATCTTTTATAGCAGAGGTCACAACTCACATTCTGACATTCTGTGCCCAATGGCAGAACTTCAAACTTCAATGGCTAATGGGAGTTTCAGTGCTTCTGTTGTTTGCTCTGCTGCTTTGTGTCTGGGTCGTGAAACTGCATCCGGAGTAGGTACTTATCACCTGTCGGTCACAATTTGCTTCAAAAACTCCATTTTGTCCACTGTGGGTATGTTGTCTAGCATCTGAGAAAATGAGTCGGCCCTATCTGTTCTGACAAACAGTCAGAAAGCACACGGTCGACAGAAAGCACACCAGACACTCATCTTGGTGACACCTTGCCTCACAAGATGTTGCGAATTATGCGACAGACTGATATCCTGGAGATTCCAGAACTCTCTGAGACATCATCAATTGTTGGTCTGAGGTCTTCTGGTGTTCTGACCTTCAACCAGCAGGATTCGGGCTCCCATGTGGACTTGGTTTTTGACGTCTTGGTCTGGAGTGATCTTCATCGGAAACAGGCAGTCGCCCTTTTTTAAAATCTGTCCCCTAAAATCTGTTCTGAACCAGTTGAGAAGTCCCTGAAAGCATCTCGAACATCTCTGGAGTTTCTTGTTGGTTTTCCCTTTTTTCTGGTTTTGCACTTTTCCAAATATGGCACTTTCGAGGCAATGTTCTGAAGAACGCAGGCGCACAAGTTGAATTCTGTTGCTCTGTGTTGACTTGGTTTTTGACGTCTTGGTCTAGGGTGATCTTCATGGAAAACAGTCAGTCGCCCTTTTTAAAATCTGTCAAACCAGTTGAGAACTCCCTGAAAGCGTCTCGGAACATGTCTGGAGTTTCTTTTTGGTTTTGCGCTTTTCCAAAGATTGCACTTTCGAGGATTCGAGGCAATGTTCTGAAGAACGCAGAGATGGCGCACTAGTAGAATTCTGTTGTTTCTTTATTTCCCGAAAGATGGCAGTTACATCATTTCCCGAAAGATGGCAGTTGCTTCATTTCCCGAAAGATGGTGGCACGACTATCGTGTGTTTCGTGAGCTGCTCCAAGCTGCTTGCACATTTCCTGAGTGTTAGCCGTTCTTTCATTTCATCAGAGATGGCAGCACACGGTCGCTTCTTTTGCCAGAAGAAGGTGCCGTCGATTTTTCCATCTGAAGATGGCGCCGCTTGCCTCGTTGTTTATCATCTGTCCATCCGTGATTTGATGTTGGTGCATCACAAAAAAACTGGTGGTTCTTCTCAGTTTGATTGCTCATGGGCAGGGATAGCCCGAAAAGGAAAAGGGACAAGCCAAATTTGAAAATGTGAACAGTGGTGCCTTTGTTTGCCCGTCTCCTCACAGGGTCCCCACCACCATGCCTGCATTTCATTTCCTTTGCCAGCGCCAACCATTTCCATGCGGGCTGCCCGGTCTTGGTTGTTGGTACATACTTGGAGCGTAATTTTCCCCCAAGGGCCTCCAACAGTCACCGCTGGAATTGCACCAAATGTACCAATTTTCAACACAGTGGAAATTGGAATCCGCTCGTTGAAACTTTAAACTTCTGGTGTCAAGCTCAAAACTTCACCGATAATCCCACGCCCCACTTTCGCAGCTGGGATGAGTGTCCCACTGATCAGGACAAAAAATCTGTGAGTGTGATCTGTCCCCCCTTGACTTTATTTTGTCCCTCTCTATGCAAATTAAAAAATGGTTTCGGCAACGTCAATAATTGCTAGTTCTCGTGAAAATAATGTGTGGACATTCGGAACAAGATTTCCCTTTGCAATTTCTGCTCACATCCTTCAATTGTTATCATGGATGAATTGAATTGAATAAAAGAAACAGTTGCGATTTGAATGAAATCAAAGCTCACCTTGCCGCTTTGGCTGAAATGTTTTTCTTGTGGTGGTGTGGTGCAACCGCTTTTTGTGGCGATTTGTGTGCCCAGTTTTCCTGATCACGTGATTTTTCGTTTTGTCATAATTTGATTCGGGCAAGTGGTTTCTTTGTTCAACGAAATTTGTCACCTGTCTCCAAACGTGTCGTGTTGGTCTGACCATCTTATAATCCCATCAATTTCTCAACCTGTTATCAGGGTTCCCAGACAAGCCTTGAACCTGGAAAGAACCTTCATTTCGAAATGTGGACCAAAACTTGAATAAGAAAAAAACTTGAACCTCGAATTTGATGATTTTTGTGAGAACCGTGAAAATTGTCAATCCAATGTAGATTTCTGAGAACCTGCTCTTGTTTGATAGCTGTAGCCTTTGAGGGACTCCATCGCGCACCTCAGTCCTTTTGAACCCTGGTGGGGACTGGGGATGTCAACCCAGACCCCCTTTTGTGACCCAAGACCACTGGAATTCTCATGGCAAGTGCTTTCTGGAAATGAGCCACAATTGCCACTTCTTTCATAGCGGGCGTTTGTTTTTTGTCGGCCATGTGTGAAGTGTTTTCGCATCTTCGTTGGGTGCCCTGACACTTGACAGTGCGTCTTGCTGGACAGTGCGTCTTGCTCGATCGTTCTGACTCGTGAGGGTGCTAAATTTTTGGGATCCAACCACAGTCCCGCACTGCGTTCCAATCCCATCTCTTCAAGCCCAAGATAATTATTGTTAGAAGACATTGCACAGTCTGAACGAAACGAAAACGAAGCAAGTTACACGCGTTCCATTTCGAAATCGCTTCAATTGGTTAATTGCCCTGATGTTCTAATTTCTGAGATATGTACTTATAACGAAACAATAGCGCCCGCAATATGGACGCTTAACGATTTGTGGTAGTACCCACGGGAGGAGAAGGTATACCTTTGCCGTGTGTGAAATGAAAGCCGACGGGATGCTTTTTCTGTCCGTCGTGCCGATTTGGTCATGCACGATCTCAAAAGAAGCGTGATTTTGAACTGTTTTATGGTACCCATGCAGGTATCTCCTGAAAATTGGGACGCGCGAAAATTGAAAATTGAGCCGCTCTGAGCCCAAAGCCTCGAGACGATGGTTTCTCCGAAGTGCAGCAGCTCCAGCTCTTCGGAAACCAACACCCAGAGATTATGATTGTATAATACAGGGTAACCAAAAAAGCCAAATAAAAATGAAAATTTGCTGTTTTTATCACAGTTTGTGATCTGAAGCTCTTCCAAGCTCCATACCACAGATGTAACACAGGGGGAGCCCAAATGTTTTTTGCCACAACTGAAATTTATTAGCTGTTTTATCATATTTTGTGATTTGAAACTTTTCTGGCTCTCTCCACGACCCTGTTCAGGACTACACTTTCCAATTGAATTCTCGACATCCGTGTTTTGAGCTGGATAAAGTTTCAGATCACAAAATATGATAAAAGCAGCAAATTTACATTTTTCCTATGGTCAAAGATTTTTTGGGCAACCCTGTAGGTGATCTCTGCAGGCGCAGCGCAGGCTGAAATCGCTGAGTGGAACACTTTTCACTTTCGATGCAATGGTTGCGTGAAATTGCGAATTCTGTACAATCACTTTCGGATTTCGCAGTTGTGGTTCGGTTCGGATTCGTTTTGCCACTGCCTCCCTTTTCTCTCGATTCAAGATTCCCCGGAAAAGCGAACAGTGACCATCTTGAAAGTTTCCTCAGTTATTTTTTGGCTGCATGAACAGAAAAAAAAACGCAAAATGGAAACACGCAAAAAGGCAAAAGATTCGCTCATCATTACAAACTCGATTCTGGAAAGTGGCGAACATTTTTGAAGGGGAATGGGATCTGTCTGCCCGACTTGGGACAAAAGCTTCATTGCAATGCGTTCTTCTGCCTGCAGTTGAGGGCAATTCTGAGCTTTCAAATGTTTTCGATATTTTTCCTCATGCGTTTCTTTATAGCCAGCAGCGCATACCTCGTGGCTTGCA
>JASGXE010014873.1:0-12312 GCA_030068105.1 Sinentomon sp. SZTP_YWyxl
GTTTCTCACTTCATTTGTTGGATTCGGCCAACCAACAAAGACAGAACACTTCAATAAACTGCTTCATTGTTCGTCTTGATGTCCTTCCCTCCTCCTTTTCTTTTTCTGCCATTGTTTGACTGAGTCATGTCTAGGTTTGTATTTGATACTCGTTTTTTCACATGCAATCCACGACAGATGACAAAAAATGCCACTGATCAAAATTCCCTCGTCGCACACCCTGAGAACATGAGAGAAATTATTTTGATTGATGGAAGATGGAAAGAATGAAGTTCATTGAACTGCGAATACATACCCGTTGCTCGGCGGATACATTGTTCCAGATGTTCAACTTTGAGGAGATTCGTCGAAAATGACTTTCGAGAAAGATTTAGGTTTCGGAAACAGATTGTCCGCGCGATTGTTCACATGTTCCATCGATAGAAAATTAAGTTAATGATTTTTGGCCGCGGTTAAAAACCAAAATAGATGAAAAATGCGCCTTGACCAACGTGTCCTGTTCTCGCACTCTTTTTTCGCGCACATGCGCAACCCTCCCTCATGTTTCAATGTTCCAGGGAAGAGCGACGAATCGCCCAAAGGAGTTAGAATATTTTAATTTTTATATGGAATTTCCATTGCTTTTCCACCATTCTTTACTTTGACTTTTGATGAATTTATTGTTCGACTGAAAAATCTCTTTTCGACAACCCAAATCCAATATTCACATTGCCCACTCCTCCTCCCCTTCCTACCCTCACATTCAGGCAGAACTGCGGCCGAATTTTGCTGCCTATTGAATCTGATGGAGAGTGCAATGATGTAATGCCTCGTGTAATGACCGCAGGGACTTTTTGATTGCACAACGTATGCGCATAGATACATGATGATTGACGAAAGACACTTGTTTCAAATAACAAGTTTTCGAAACAGTTCGTTCCCCATGTCGAGGAAAATCGTACCCATAAGTCCTAATCACGGCAAAATACACATTTTCTTGTGTGCATATGGTTCTTGTGCTCATCGACAACAGGGACACAATAAGACAGCTAACGACAAATTTTGGCCTTGTGTTTTTGTGACTCACCCTGTATACCTACATACAAGGTATAGGTATGTGCATCGAGCTCTTATTGGTGCAGGAGGCATTGTATTTCCCCAAATGGTGGTTGTGAATTTCGAAACAGAAAATGCGCTGGTATACCTGCCAATATTTTAGCATATCGTCAAGCGCTTGGAATAATGAGGTTTTCTGGTTCGGCCTCGCAACTTCTGGAGGTCTTTCTATTCGTTTATCAGACCATTGTATAAAGAAACACCACCGCTTTTGAGACATGTCAAAGGGAGAGATGTATGTCATCATTGAGTTTCATGAGACAGGTTGCTTAATTAAGACGCTTGTCACGATATCAACGATATGATGTAAATAAGTTAGAGTATAAGGCAAAGAGGTGTACCTAAGTGTTGCATCATGGAGTAAAACATTCAATTATAAACTGGTGGGCGTAACCCACCATAAGTTGTGGGACGGACACCTCCACTCCCGTGAAATTATTGAATCAAACTATTTTTTGTCCCATCATTACTGGTTGAAACCAAAATTAAAAACTCCTTTACCATCCTCGTATTGGCCTCTCAATGGAACACCAGACCGATACTCAAAATTATTATGACGTCATCTATTAAAAGATAGGAGCACTGCTTCTTTTGTCGGGCATGTCGCACAAGGAAAGCATATGTATATGGTTGAAGGCGGGTGCTGCCACAACCTGCATGGCGGTCAAGTGTTCGAATATCGGTCGGGGGCGTTCCACACAGCGTTAATTCTTCCGGCGAAGAACTTTTATTTTTTGTGCGTGGATTGTCTTTGAAGGTTTGAATTATGAGAAGATCCTTGCTTTGATATTGGTTGATTGCACCTTTGAAATTATTCGTGAGATGAAACTAACTCTAAATTGATCCAAAATCTTTCCAAACAGTTTCACATGTCACAAGCTTTCAAAACATTTTAACTAACTTTTGAATTCTTAAGATGTCGGCAATTTCCATATTTTCACTTCTACTATAGTAGCTTGATGTTGTGTAGGTATACATATCAGTCATATTTCTAAAGAATTCCTCTCAGATGGTTGATTAGTGATCTGTTACCTGCTCTGTGTGAAGTGAATGCGGTCGACGTGAAATTGTTGATTGCGTAAAGCCAGCTTAGGCGGCTTGATTGAAGGGTTTTAATAACATGGATGTTACGGTGCGGACTTTTACATGGTCTGCTAGAGGTCCTCTGATTTTGATCGGTTTTTTTTTCGATTGAGTTCATCAAAAATTTTACAACCTCAGACGAAGTTTATAGTGCAATAATTTGAACATTTTTGTGTGGAACTCTGAGGATGAGATTGAGAAATTTGACGGGTGATTTTTGGCGGTCTCGGATTTGACGGTTTTTTCATAAAATGCCGCAAAAACATACGATTATGTTTTAGAACAGCAATAAGACAAAACCCCAGAAATAAACGCCCCATAGTTGTTTGCATGTCTACGATGAGAAAAAAATGATCAAATATTTTGGAGGGACGCATTACCGGAATAACCGGTCAGAAGAATGGAAAAACGTTGGGCGTACCCATGCTTGAAACAAGATACCAGAGGGGACAAGTTTTCACAGCCAATGAGTTCTATACCTATGGGTTATACGTCAGGCATGGGGGCAAAATGAGAAATGGAAGACGAGTAAAGTGCTGCGTTACCCTGCATGTTCAGAAAACGATGCAGTTCAGTTCCGCTTCGCATTTTATACGCATAAGATAAACAAATGAATTCGTTTCACTTTACGGGAAAAGATAAAGTTTCAAGTCCATTTGAGGCGGAAATGGGCTAAAAGGGGAAAGCATATCATTCGCACAGAGAAGGGAAATATGCCTGTGCATGTGCATGCCTGGCTGTGGACGCGATGCCGAAAGTTCTGGCTGTTGATATCTATATGGACCGACTGAAAAAGGCCATATCTACGGAGAAAGCGCAGCACATGTGATAAATTTTGGATGACTTAATTTGATCGAAAGCAAAAGCAGAATTTAGCCGGAAGCGCAGACACAGGCATCGCAGAAGCAAAATACAGAAGGCATCGAAGATGTACCCGTACGTGTAGAAAAGCAGGAGAAGAGTGAAGGAAGAAGGATCATCGGTAAGGGAGGAAGACCCGAAATTTGAGACGAGACGAGATGGGATGGCAATAAATGCAAGGGAGAGATCCTGATGGGGTTCCCCATGAGCCAGTTAGAGTATTGCCAGTCACAGTGGCCATTCTCACATTGGCAGGGTCTTTCAAAAGAAAGTCTTTTTTTTCTTTTTCAGTGCCGCGCGAATTGTCAACGCTCCAGAACATCAACCCGCGTGCCTATACTGCAGCCAGTAACCCTGAACCAAATCTCTACAGATGCGTGATGTTGCGACTATATACACGTTGACTTACGAAACATACTGTATACAGATATCTTTGATGGATTTTGGCCTAAATGCACTTTGAAAGATGAAATAGGTGCATAAAACAGCTGTAGGAAGGCGCAGAAGGTCCATTGCTGAACGCATCAAGCCCATGCATGGGTTTTTCCATTGCCAAATCAAAAAGGTCCATCGCAGGAAAGGGTGGAACGTCCAAGCTTTTATGCGCTCTGCATTTTCATATACGTACCCACTGACACGTTTTATTTGATTCATGTAGACTGACAACAGACTGACAGCATGGCCATCGCAAAGAACTCCAGAGATCTTGCTATACGGATGGATGACTTGCACCTTTGAAGTAGAGTTGCGTAAATGGTCATGCGTAAATTGTCATGCGTAAATTGTCATGCGTAAATTGTCATGCGTAAATTGTCATGCGTAAATTGTCATGCGTAAATTGTCATGCGTAAATTGTCATCGTAAATTGTCATGCGTAAATTGTCATTCGTAAATTGTCATTCGTAAATTGTCAAAAATGGTCATGCGTAAATTGTCATTCGTAAATTGTCATGCGTAAATTGTCATGCGTAAATTGTCATGCGTAAATTGTCATTCGTAAATTGCCATGCGTAAAAGGCGTATTGATCGATGGTTCGCAAGAATAGTAGCCGAATTCGAATCACTTATGGAATCTCATGATCAGTTCCATGACATGATGCTGTTCCGGTATCGATTTTGCGAACACATTTGTGGTTGAGAAACATTTTTTGGAGAAAACTGGATCATTTTACGAAAATGTCAGACCATGGCTCACTCTTTGACTGAAAATTCTCAAATTCGCAGGAAGAATGCTTTTTCGCCTCTCGGTATAGACCTACATCTGAATTTTGTTCGCAATGTTGCAAAAAAGGCCTCTGCCAACGCAACTGCCGACGCATGCTACTGAAGTTTCAAAAATCCTACTGCTTCCTTTTCAGAAAGATAAGGTTGGCCCTTTTCGTGTCGAATAAAAAAAAATAATCAAAACCAGTCACCGATTTGCCGAATGTGAGCAGTGCTTCATTTCAGGACAATTATTAGTCGGGACATTTCAGCACATTTTCGGATGAGAGTTTGTTGTAGAATACCCAAACCAACCATGCGAAGGAAATGGCAGCAACTTCACAGAAAGAACTGTCGTTATCATAATGTTAAAGTTGGCGAAAGGTTCCCGAAATTCTGTCGCCATCGAAATGACATTTGCGAATTCATTTGCATAATCGCTCATTCGGCTGCAGTGTGAAAGGTCTCCTGCCAAATGAGGTGACTGCGAATAGACAAGTAATTTGACAGCTCAACGCCGTCAGACCTTTTGTTTCAGAGTACACGTGTATAGGTATTTCTGCCTCACAATAACGAAATGCAATAAGCAGAAATTTGAATGGTGGCTCCTGATGTGTCGCTCTCTATATCTGCGAAAGCTGCTGACCTTTTCCAGTCGAGCTAAGATCAGCACGCGCTCTTGACCCCAAGGCAAATGACAGGCATGCACCGAAAGGCATATGGACAAGGTGGTTCTAAATTTCGGGGGATAATGAAATATGAGGGGGACTTCCTAATGTCCACACGAATCAGACTTGTTCATATTCGGTCATTCATTTCATTTTCTAGATAGGAACCCAAAACCCTTGTTCAAATGTGCACATTTTAGAGTCTTCTGGGATTATAGATACAATGGCGTTACGGAACTCAATGTTTGCTATAGTGGTTCCCAGGTTGGTGATGCGTGATCGCGAAATTGGAGGACAAAATCACATTTTGTTCATCGAATGTTTTCTTTTCAATTTATTTTGAGAAGCACACATGAAAAATGGATTCTCGCCAATACCAAAACATCCAGCCCGCGACGACCAAAAATTGGGTCCATTGTGTGTCATTTCGAGGACTTACCTACATACCTGACAAGATAAGGGCGAAAGGGCCGCATTTTATCACTAATTGTGTTTTCTTCACTTCACACCGTGGAACTCACGCAAAAATTGGTGTTCTGTCACAGTATTTAGGCCAGCCTCAGAGGCAATAAATAGGGTCCTCGCAAAACAATCAACATTAAACAAACCCATCAAATCCCGCAGAAAAAGCAAATGTTTTGATTTTGTGTATCCGGATATTCATCCTGTCAAATATGCACAAAACAAGAGCGTTTTACCTGCGATGCAATCCAATCCAAGTGTCACAAAAACTTCACAGACACATTATTGCAAAATATATCGCCACCAATTTATCGAAAAACTATCCACAATGGAATGGACTTCGAATTTCCGGGCGCTGGTTAAAAGTGACGATGTCTCTAGAAGAGGCTACTCAACGATTGGTCAAACAACCCGCCCATATAGGGAGATGGTTCCACTCCGGTTGAGATCTCCCAGGAATGAATACATGCCCATATCCTTTGTGAATGCGTAAAATTGGAGCTCATTCTCGTGACCTCGATGCGAATAGGACTTAGGCATGGTTATTGGTGCTCAAGAAATTTGACCCAGACACCGATGTTCCGAAATGACACACGGAATAAGCAGGTTCGACATGCCATAAGTCGCTTCCCATAAATTGGAGCGATTCTCAAGCCTACAGGAAGTTCAGCAATGTTGGTCAAAACACTGCGGGGTGATCGTCTACCACAAAGCAAGGTGCTTTGAGATGGACTTTCTCCAGAGATGAAATCAGATGGTCAAGCCGAGGATCCCAAGCAGAGCCGGTGTATTCAAGAATGGGCCTTACAAGGCTGAAATTTGGAAGGCACTTCCGGTTTTTCCTTTGTACGGGTCGCATATTTGCCTTTGGAAATAAGATTGTAGTAAAACATTGAAAGAAAGGGGGTGTGAACGAAACACATTTTAACAATGACTGAGCGTTATTCGTTGTGCACATGGGCACATGCGGAAGTCGTCCAATCCGCGTTGATAGCAAAATTTAGGACCACCCTCTGCGATGATTTCCTTCAGGCTTTGAGGTTTCTTTGTGCAACTTTCTCCTTTTCAGGCTCACTTCATCAGCAACGACATTTTCACAAAGTGACCTAACGAGGTGTGTTGTAGACGTTATACATATCGAACATGGAACGATTCCATTCTATTATTCGCAATTTGACATAAAGGTGCCGCTCTTTGGTTTATGCAGACTAGTTCAGAGAAGAACGGCTTCGGTTTTGTGTGGACCTATATACGAGTAAAGGGGTCATTTCAAGGAGCACGACAGTGTCACTGGGCTGCAACAAGACATGGATTTGGGCTCATTGACTAACAAGCGCAAAATACAAAGGACAAAACTTTCACAGTCATGGTTACACGCTCCATGCGGATGTCGTTTGATCCTATGCTTATTTTTCTAAGCCCATCTGATCGAGGCTTTCTGAAAGTTCTCAATTTTCTTTCGTCCGAGACTGGAAAAATCGTCCGTCTTCAAATCGTCCGAGACTGGAATGGTCTGCCCACTGCCTCACATTCATTCCCAGCCCTCTTGGATCCTTGGGTGTCATTGCGCATTTTTAATGCCGTGACTATCTTTTTTTTTGTTTTCTGTCCCCTTTTAAGTTTGACTAAAAAAATGCGATTGTTTTTTTTTTTTCTCTACAGCATATATCCGTGGTGAACTTGCTCTTCGTCGACGTCCTGCTTCAGGTAACTTTCGTGGCCAGCACTGAATGTAATTATCATATTCGTAACATTCGGTGAAAATATCAGAATTTGGGTTGTCGAGTCCGATGCGGCGCTTCAGATTCTGCTGTTACAGCACAGTAAGGAATCTGAATCTGAGAAATGTGAAAATTGGAACGCAGAAATTTTTATCCGGCAGGCAAATTAATCGGATTTCGACACATTCGCAAATGAATCGGAATTCCACCGTCAGTCACGTCGCCATTTTGCAGACGTTTTGGATGTCGTCAACAAACAAATGATGACGTATATCAAACGTTGCCAACCCTTTCGACAATCTTTCTTTAGCTTTACACGAACATATTCCAAGTCATTCATGTTGTTCGCTTTGAGAAATACGAATGATAAATGTGTAATTACTTCAAGTTTCGGAGAACTTAATTATTGGGAACGAATTTGGCATAAACACTAAAAAAATTTTCTCGATGGAAAAAAACGAAGAAAAGGTATTTTTCTATCGAAGGATGAAGGCACAAAAAATAAAATTCTCCTAAATCCTTTGCGGGTAAGGAAACAGCGCCCAACGCCGGCTCAAAGGAAAACAAACTTCAAAAACTTCCTTTTTCCTTTCATGCAAACTTGCAACTTGAAAATTTCAGAGTAGTTCATTGTCGTTCATCGCTCTTCTCAGAAGCTCCAAAAAGATATTCTCGATTTACTCTGCGGAGATCAAAGAAAAGGGTCATTGACCGACCACGTCGTCCAAAGAGCCACATCCATTGTGGGAAAAAGGCATGTGTTTTTTTATTGATTGGCAAAAAGACAGATCAAAAGAGGATAATGCTTGATCGGTATTCCATCGAATTATGTGGTTCGGCAGGGGATTTAAGTTCCACTGAAGGATTTAAAACCCTGAAAATAGAAAGCGGGGGCATTGAAACTGCCGATGCAGATATGCATCATATTGGCCCTACTTCCAGCAAAGAGCTGCGTTTTGCTTCCAGCGTTTTTCTTCCAGCATGAAAAATGGGTTTAGCTCAGCCAAGATGGTGGTAACAAAATTACATTTCCCACATTATGTGCTTTCCTATTGAGGTGGTGTTCCCGTTGTTTGAGTCGCTGTGCGCCGGAATAAGTGTGCCAGATTGCTATACAAAGGTCAAAACAGACAAATTTCGTCAATGACGAATCACATTTTTTCAAAATCCGACAGCTATACGTTATATATACCAACTATCTCTTTTGTTTGTACACATGTTTCATTCATGTGTGTAATCTAATTTGGTTGCCACTATGTAGTCTTCAATAGCGGCTATTGGAATGAAGTACCTACGTATAGGTATCATCCGCAGAGAACAATGTTGGAGAAGACTTGAAAAAGAACTTATGTCAACGGGTTTTTTCATCGGTATTTTTCAATAATTGATGTATATTTAACGATTTGCCCATAGCTGCATCAAAACGAACATTTACAATAATATTATGCAATGAGCACGTGCGACTGGCTATTATCACAAATACAAAAAGTGCAGATAATACGCTCGAAAATACAAAAATAGACATGCATGCCTGAAACACCTTCGTTGAAACAAAAATATAGTTCCTCCTGGTTTTTCTGCAAGATTTAATATTTCTAATAACTATATCGCAACTTTAATAAAGTTATCGCAACTATTGAATTACCGTCGCAAATAGCAATTTTATTTTTTTTACTCGATTGACTCAGCTGAATAATTGATTAATCGACAATTTCGAATTTGCAGAAATTAAAGGCCTGCACCGAAACAAACCCATCAAGTTACAAACATGCACTGCCTCAAGCGCAGGGTTAACAGAGTATCAACATAACGCGTTGGCCAACCTCGATGCAATGGCAAGAGAATGCAGCAATGTTGCGCGTCACGGAACCCAAACTTCGCGCACAGGAGTGCAACATCAAGCCTTTAGACAGGCAGCTCGCGATGATGTCATTTTCCAGTCTGCATGCAGACTGGAGATATTCATCAATTTGACTCTAGAAATTTTGTTCAATGGTGCAAAATTTACAACGGATGAATTGGATATCGCCAAGCAAACGTGAACAATTTGAAAAATACAAGATGCTGTGTGATGGCCGTAATGGCAATTGTGAGGGTAGGCTGCAAGTACCTGTACACAACTGCAGTATAATCACCTAATGCACCATAGCTGCATAATCACCTAATTTCCGCTCGTTCAAGCAGAAATATAACCGGTGTGAAAAACCAGAATAAGGAACGAATAAATCACTGATATTGATTTTGGTTGTCGGAAAAGGCGAGATACAACCACATTTCGCAATGTTCAATGTGAAACATTCTTTCGGTTTTGGTGCGAGGAAAGTTTTGCATAGCAGGTGTCGCGAAAATTGCCCTTTATTGAGGAATTGCAAATATCGCTTTTATGTGTAGACAGTGGTTTTTATGCTCAATTTGCTTCTGGAAAAAGAATCTAGGAATTTTCATTGTTAAAGACGAGCCAGGGCTGGCACTGAATATGCGCTGACTTTAATTCAAATCAGGGCTCTGTCAGGCACAGTTGAATAGCAACATAGAGTGGAATGTTGAAAGCGATGAGCGTAAATATTTCGAACAAATTCAGTCTATTTCTTCCTACATGCGCTGGCATGCTCGCAATAAAGGAATCGTATCATTCAGGAAAACTTTAGCTGAGTTTTTTTCTTCACATTGGATGGGTCAGGAAAACTCATTTTTTTCAGCGCCCATATTCGTCGGATTTTGATTGGCCAGAAAGAAATATATAAATAAATAAACAGACAAGAAATGAGACGAGGAAAAGGGGGAACCGAACGTGTAAGAAAAGGTAAATCGAATTTGAAAAAAAAGAAGAAAACACACAGCCAGCAACAGAGATTGGGAAAAGTTTTTTAAACTTTCAGTGAAAGAACGTGTGCTTGGGCCTTGTGCCGTGGGCTTCGAGAATGAATGGAGCCCACAGAGATAGGGAGAGAGAGGAAGGTAAAGCATAGGGCTGGGATGAGCCATTTCTATTTCATTTCTTTTGGGAATCCGTATTTTATTTATCGTTCGGTTCCAATGCGACCAAGGGGCAAGGCGCTTCCTTCCTCTTCTTGGAAATGGACAGGGTGCATATTGACCTAGGGGAAGTTTTAGGTTAGCGAAAAATCCAGTAACGCAAAAGTAAAGAATAACCGCGCACCATGGCAAAAGGCCTGTCACCGGAAAAGTCCATTTCTTTCGCAATGAGTACAAATGCTGATTCGTATGGGGACATATGGCAGTTTTCTTCTGGAAATGTAGCATATCCTTTCCTCTCCCATTCTCGCTCCACAAGAGATGAAGAGATGATCCTCGCTTGAAGAGATATATCCCGATGATACAACTTTTACCCTTCTTTCACCCCTCTCAAATGATCGCTAGATTGGCCTGTTGAGCGCCTTGCTCCTGACATCGAAATGGGATTCATATTATTTTTCGATTTCTGATTAAACTTTTGCCCAAAAACCGACCTCTGATTGAAACACCAGGTGTGAAGGGGTGAAACTGATTGGGAACTCGTTCAATGAATTGAGATCAACCCAGTGAACAACTCTTAAATTTAAACAATGAACCTGCGATACAGAGTTTCTGAGACATCTCCAACAAAAGAGCCCCTTGCACCACTTCAGATGTCCCAAAATCTGCCTTCACCAAATCGCAAGGAGACCGCGGGCAGTCCAGTGCCTCCTGTAGATAAAGCCGACGCACGGAAACGTCATCAATAAATAGAAGACGGACGGGAAGAAGAAAAGACGATGCCAGTGAACGGCGGGTCGCGGTAGCCAGTCCAAAGAAAGTTGATTATATCTTGAACCAGGTGACGGATTTTGATGAAACCTTTCATATCAGAAAGCTGAAAAATGCGCGTTTTTAGACGTGTAAAACAATCTCGAACTTTTCGCTGGTAAAACACTATATTTATTTGAGTAATAAAAGTATTTTAGAACATATGTGATCAAATTCCGGGTTCCTCCCAGATATTTTTTTAATGATTGTGCGATTTTTTCCGTTGTAACATGGTGTCGACCTGCCGAAGAGTTGTTGAGGAAGCTTTCAGCTTTCCAAAAATACCAAAATCATTGAATTTGAACATCATTTCACAAGTTTAGCCCAGTTTCAGTGTGACATGGCAGCGTTGTTTTGTTCTTGAGCGGGGAAGAGGCCGCCCCTCCATGGAAATCCGTGGGAGTGGCGGCCTCTTCCCCGCTCAAAAACAAAACGATGTTTCCATGTAGCGTTCTCTCTTGACAAAATAGTCAAATGGGGTCCAAATTAAATGATTTGGTGTTTTTGGAAAGCTTAAAGCTTCCTCTACAACTCTTCCGCTGATCGAAACCGTGTTTAATGACGGAAAAAATCGCGTAATCTTTGAAAATGTGAGGCGGGAACCCGGAATTTTATCACATCTTGACTTGGACACTTTTTGTACCTCAATTTTTTTTTCAAATTTTAGCAGCGAAAGTTCAGAATTGTCATACACGTCTAAAATCGCACACTGTTCAGCTTTCTGATGTGACAAGTCCCATCAAAATCCGTCATCTGGTTCAACAGAAAATCAACTTTCTTTGGGCTGGCCACCGAGATCCGCGCCCATTTTCTTTTCCTCTTTTCTTCCATCTTCTATTTCAAAAATGAATGACGTCATATGGTTTCGTGCGGCGGCTTTATCTATAGGAGGCATACTTAACTGCTCAGTCTCCGTCAACCGAGACACGAAGAACGCATGTCAGCAGAATAAGTACGTCTCCGACCTTTCCACATCTCCCGGCTGAAAACACACCTCTAAAACGCCAACAAAGGTGCACAAGTTTGGTTCGAGTGACTACTGGTGTCTTCCGAACAAGGAAATGGACAACTTTCAATCAAACCGTGGGCCTCCGAAACACAGATCCGTAGATAATGCTCTGCATAGAAAACAGCCTCGACTATTGCCCTTCTCCAAAACACTCTTTGGTCTGGCAATTAGGAAGAGCCCACCCAGTGGAACCAAACACAGAGCAAGGAACCAATGAGGCTCCAAAACCCCCACGGCACCATTATTGCAGGAGCAGCTTTTCTCTCGGATAACGATGGAAATAACCAACATTATCGATTCACCCTGTATTTTGTGCTTCAAATGCCGCCATTTACGAGAATACGGATTGAACTGACATCGAAAATAAAATTGAAGCCTTATGTTTTGCTGATTCTGATGCTGATCACTTCCAAAACAGCATTAT
>JASGXE010014874.1:0-20865 GCA_030068105.1 Sinentomon sp. SZTP_YWyxl
CAACGTGGGTAGAGTTTGGGCAGTTGTGGACCAAAATTGTTTTGGGGATTTATATCGCTTCTTGTCTTGTTTTAATTGCTTCTAAATGACATGTGCTGACATATTTTTAAACTAGTTTCAGTTTCTTTCTTGTGTAGGCCTTACTCGTATGTTGAATCTTTGAAAATGTCTTCTGAGTTTGTACTTACAAGTTTCTCCTTCTGGTGTTCAGCTGTTTGGATTGTTGTCAAATTAGGACCATTGTCAAAGAAAATTTACGCAGCAGCGTTAATTTCTTTTTCCGGTGTCTTCCTCTAACCACAATTAGTGGCACAGCCTGTCTTCCTGAGTGACTGAATTCCGAGGACGGACGCTTTTAAGAAAGCCTGAAAAGCCTCGAACTATAATTATAATTTTGTCTTCCTCTAACCACAATTAGTGGCACACCCTGTCTTCCTGAGTGACTGAATTCCGAGGACGGACGCTTTTAAGAAAGCCTGAAAAGCCTCGAACTATAATTATAATTTTCTGGATATATCTAAGCCGGATGCTTCTTGTGAATTTGGCGAAGATGTTTCGTGCCGTACCTGAGATATCTTATGATTATTGTTCCTATCATCTGCGTTTAATTCCTATAAATTTCATCGGAGGGAAATCTTGAAGAAAAAATCTCTGCACAAGAAAAACTTTCCATAAGACTTTCTCCAAACTTTTGGGAGGTCTTTGCACTCTAGAAGAAAGTGTTGCCTGCAGTAGCCAAAGGGAAGTCTACGAGCATCGGGAGGAGCGAGGTCTACTGCATGACGCATTCACATCTTTTATGTTCGATATCGTTTACTTAGTTATCACGCATCAATGGAGACCTGCATTCCACTTGAACCATTCTGGTGTGCCTTTCATAATTATCCAAAAAGAATACAACATGAAAGGACTTGCAAAAAACTTCATTGTTTTAAAAAATGAACACTCTCCAAGAATTATTTCTCGCATTGAGTTGGAACCTCATCGGATTTCCTGGCTGAGAATTTCTAATAGAAGTATAGGAATGAGAATGAAAGGGAAGAGAAGATTTGGAAAAGTCAAGCAAGGAAGAGAGCTTACTGTCCTGTTTACCATTAAAGACTTGTTTGGCGATTACTCAAAAAACGCGCATGCAAAATAAATTCGAAGATAGCTATTTTCTGAATAAAAATGTCCGTTTCTCGAACTTTTGCGGATGTATGATGACAGTTATCCCTGCTTCTGAAAACAAGGGCCTGGCTCCACTACTTATTGTATCCACACACTACGTCCTTGAATTCGGCCAAACAATCCCAGTATACATCCAGTTTTTTCATCGTTGTAGCTGATTCACCTGTATAAATTATAAGAAATTATAAAGTAGAACACGATTCTAAAGAAATTCATGCGGAGCGCTGATTTGACACCAGATTTAGAATTCCAGAAAAAGAAGACAATTTAAAAAAAATTGTTAGTCGTGTATGGTGATACATGGTTAAAATGTCTTTTCTCGAACTTGCGAGTACGTATGGTTTTAAAAATGCTCTGAGACTATTGAACGTATGGTTTCACTCGTTAATGAATTTTGCCGAAAATTAGCTTTTTGACCTGGTAGAGTGCTTAGAATCAACGCTCATCTGATAACGGAATGTAGGTACTTGCCTCCTTGATGAATTTCAAAACCGAAACGTCGCATTTCAAGACAGACAAGGGGATGCAGGTATCTCCCAATCACGAAGTGCATCCATTTGGTACGGATATTAACAACCGACAGAGATGATATTTTGCTGGTGGCTTGGCGTCGGACACTGAGTTTAGTTATTTCCCTACATGATTGATTTCCAAAGAGATTGATCGTGTTTGACGAAATATGTGGGTATGCAGGCGTAGCCACAACTATAGTACGCATCATCTGGCATGGATGTTGACAAAGGAGATAGGTTTTACCTACCCAACATCAATTAAGGGGAGTAGAATTTTTCAGACGAATGCGTGGAAAGAGCCTTATCTCAAAAATCAAACGTCTTTGTTTTTCGTGAAGAGAAATCCACAAATTGTCAAGTTGACAACATGTTATCGTCAGTCGCTAGTAGAAATGACAGACGAGGATCTTATCTATTAATGTTTTCTGCTTATCTCTGCTACGAAGGTTTGTTCCACGGCTTGAAGATCACAAGCTGATGCAGTTACAGATCGTCGGACCTGTAGCTCACTCGTATTGTGATTTAGCGGTTTTATGTGATATTTGAAACCAAAGTGGTCGTTTGATTACTGGGGCAGAAGCACACCACAATGTCGTAACGAATGTAGATTTGCAATATATCGCTCGGCACATACTCGTACGAGTACATCAAGGAAACAAGCTTCTTCTTCTTCTTCTTCTTTGGGTCTTATGGACAGATAGCCTGAGGCTGGTGGTCCGACCGTTTTATGTTTAGTTGTGTCGTCAGCCATGGTCCCGGCGAGGTACTGGCAAATGTCACCTGAGAGTAGCTGCTCCAGCACCCACCGCTCCAGGCACCCAATCAAGGGTCCCGGCGAGGTACCGGCATACTCCCGAGGGCAATCGCAACAGCACCCACCGCTCCAGGTCCCAAGACCTCAGTCACAACTGCCGATACTGCCGGTATTATGGCACAGCCAACCCGCAGGAACCGACGTCGAGTATCGGCGGGTGATACCAAGTGGCTTCTGTGTTCATGAACCTGCCAGGCCTCTGTCTTGGACCTGGAGCTAGGTGTTCTTTAACGTGCGCAGTGTGATGCTACACACGGGACCTCCTTCTTAAAGTCCCATCCGAAGGACTAACAGACTGGCCACTTAAGTCTGTCTTTCCGACCGAATTCACCATACCTCGCCGAAGGAGGATGCACACACAAGTGCCATAGCAAATTTTATTTACCGTGCCTCGCCGAGGGAGGATGCACACACAAGTGCCACGGCAAATCTCGTGTCCCAGCTGGGATTCGAACCCGCAATCTTCAGATTACGAGTCCGACGCGCTAACCACTGCGCCACGAGGGTCGGACCAAGCTTAAAAGTTTCGCTTCCAGGGAAGCCATGGTTTTGTATTTTGCAGTGCAGTAACTTCGGAAATGATTACGCCTTGTAGGGCCTTTATCAGTAAGGCTGATGTCAAAGGGGGGCACAATGGCACGCTAAGAACAGAGTTATTTTCTGAAATTGTTTCCGTGCAGTTGTGCAATTTTGTCCCCTCGTATAAAAGACTTAAGCTAGAATGTTTACACCCTTCTACGATTGCTTCATCAGCATTGTTAGCTCTGACAGTTTTGGATTAGGCAGTTTTCAGTGTTTGGATAGGGTACCATTGGAAAAAGAACAGGGTAACCTGTTGAGCATCTCTGGTTGCAGTGATGACTGACACTCGTGAACGGCCGTATAGGTACCTCATTTCCACTCACACCCATTGGCGCTCTCGCACAGCTGTCAATTTAGCAGATGGGTGAACGCTTCCCAGAAATGGAAAAGGAATAGCGTTGTAATTAAAAATTAAAGTTTCACAACACCAATCTAGCCGTCGAATTAGCTGCTGATTTTAAGCTAAGTGTGATTGCTAATGGAGAATCTGGCTTCAGCGGCAGAATTTCGGAAGCTTTGATTCAAGTCGAAAACCCAGTTGACGTTGCCATGGAAACCGTTTTGTTTGTTTTGCGACTGACGGATGCTGTGAAAAGATGCCAGAGTCAGTTCTTCAAGTTGTGATCTTTAACCCCATAACTCAGAAACAACTTGACCTAATGAGTTAAAATTTTGCGTGAGAGACCTTCCATAAAAGCTCTAACAGACAGCTAAATTTGAACAAAAACTGACCATAAATACGGAACTTGAAATTTTGACCCTTCAGGTTTCGTAGTAGTATTAAATGGGGCTTCTGCAGTAAAAAATTAAAAATTGCAATCGCATAGAATAAAGTTTCCACATTTTTGAACCGATCGCAGAGAAAAATTAATCAGCTCTTCGTTTACGTAAATGATAGAAAAATTCCAAATTTGGGCTAAATCCGTAGAAAACTTTTTGAGTTATCAATTTGCAACGAAAATCGACGATTTAAAACAGGGCTTGTGTTTTCAGTTTCCGGGTAAATATAACATTTTGTCTTACCAGACGACGCATTCGCGTCTGCAAAAGACAAAACAAAAATGACGAAAACGGACATGACACAAACATCAATTTAGAGTCCAAACCAGGCGGCCGTTCCGGACAACACCACATAGGTTCGGCAAGGTGCCAGGAGGAAGAGGGGAAATGGTGACAGTCTGTAGAGTCCAAACGAAAGATACTACCAGTCTTTAACCAATGTAGATATGGAGAGAATTTTGAGCAACGAAGTACATCCTTAAATTTGTGCAAAATTGTCAGTCCGAGGCTTTTCTCATGATGGCGACTGACAACTGCCGATCCAAAAAATCTGACTTCCATTATTTCTTTGAGCATGTCCAGACCGTTAGTCTGTGTGTTATAGCCACACAAATCTTTCACCAGCCACTTTCAAAAAAAAAAGGAATCACGAAACCAGCAGTTTTGTCCACCACAAACTGAGCAAGCCTATCGGGGATTTTCCATTATCATCGCTTTACACGTACCTTAAAGCAAAACGTTGGAACTTCTAGCGTGAAACCCAACACGGTCCAGCTCTCCGGTAAAACCAAGATAGCTCTGGAAAAGCTGGATTTTTTACAGAAAAATCACCAACAGACAATCACGACAGGTTATTGATGATGATTGTTATCTAATATGAGGATGTTCGATTTTTTTTCCTTTTTGGAATTGAAGGGGTCTTCCGAAGAGGCCTATCTTTTTCATTCTCTCCATGAGATTGTCCACTCATTTTAAGGCTTCCAGCGCATGAGCACTGTCTTATAGGCAATTTAGCAGTGTCTAGACATCTTGGTGTTTGGATCGCTCATGCGAGGAGGGTATGGCGGTGAAAAGTTGGATGCAGTTTAGCGTGTAATGAATGTGAATTTATTTACTTAGAGAACACTGTTTGTACATACGATTTTATGCGATTTTTCTAAAAACGTTTTATAACTAAGATTCCATAGAAGACTATAAAGACTCAATCCGTTGTCAATGGTTAAAAAAGCTATGCGGAGCAATGTAACAACAACATTAAATTCACTTTTTATTTTACCACCTCGCGCATTCTTCAGAAAAATTAGGTTGTCGCCGGCTGAATATTTTTCGCCAGGGATTATAATGCTGTGTTCTGGATTATTGGTTAATTAAAAGACACGGTCTTACTATAGTAAGACCGTATCCGAATAGATCGTATATATACGATTTATTCGGCGGAAGATCTTTCAGGAAAGGTAACCATAGTTGTCAAAGTTGCTAAGCACGCTGATTAAACCACCTGAGAATTCGAATTTATCCGACATTGTATAAACTCCTGCAGAATTACGTTAGTAACAGATACGAGACAACTAAGCGATATTTTGTCGCACTATTTAGTTCCTTAATGAAATCTGTTGGTAATGGTAACTGAAATTGCCAGTACCAGGACATGATATCTTGTCCGGGATTTATAATGGATGTGTCGACTCCTCAATACAACATTTTTTTACCTCTTCGCTCGTTATGGTTTCCCTCTATTGGTAAATAGAATGTCAAATTACAGTCCTGTGAAAAACAACTTAAAAACTTAACATCCACTGTGTTTTCATCTATTAACACTTGGACGGGTGGTGAAATTTTCAAAATGTGAGCAGAAATTTGCCACCACCTGCAGTGAAACGGTGCAAACTGGCAAAACGTCGCCTTTTGTTTTTGCTTTCGCCCTTTTTCATTGTAGTTTCTCATATGGGGATAATGAAATGATTAACCATGTAAGAAATGCAAAGAGAAATGCCGGATTAGAATAATGATTAGGTTCATGTTCATGTTCAATTAAAACGACCGGTTTGATGCCTGAAATCACACACCGGAACGTGTGCCTAGCCTTAGCGGGATGACCGCGACCCCAGCCACCAGCGGATCTGGGTATCACGCATGCTGGTTGCACGCGCACTTTTTATTTTTCTGCGTGAAACCTCACCCTGCAATAGGCTTTTTTGTCTGACGTCGAGATTGCCTGATTTTAGGATATCATTACCGCCATCGCGATTGCACGCAGTCGCGACTGAGCTTTTCTCCTTAGGAAAACCTGCTCTCATGCGGGTTGATAATTTTTTCATGTGTTTTTTCGAACATTTATGGCGTGCCTTGAAATTCGAAGGCAGTCCTGGTGCAGCACAAAAAGCTAAAAAACTGATGCTTAAAATATTGATATCTGGACACCAGACAAGCTCTATGTTACCCGTTGGACACCCCTCTAACCATAACCGATCTGACGTAATCTGATCTAACATTACCCAGCAGGATATCCATGTATCCAGGTATAAACGTATCTACATTTGAGGGATAGTGTTTAAATAATAATTCCTGAACAGAAAAAACAAGTCAGATTATTTTATGTGTAGACAGGTCAGGGTCTCGAACTTAGCCTTCATTGAAAAAAAAATTGGCTTTTCTATGGCAGTTGTTCCACATGTCAAACTTATCCTTCATAGTGCATGTAAAGCGCAATACTCTATCTGGATTGTCCCCACACAGTAAACATTTGAACTATATTGACTTGCTTGCATTCTGACCGCAGTTTCAAGACAGTTACTCATTATTCATTATTCTCTCTTTGCCTTGCAATGTCTTGTCTCTGGTATCAATCGTAACAAGCTTGCCAGTGAATGAGGGGCATGAATTTGTGGATATTTTTTGGAAATTGGTTGGGGCTCACCAAGCAATCACATGTATGTGATCGATTGTTGCTCGTTCACCTACAATGGAGTGCTTCTGCTGTGTCGACTCCTCAATACAACGTTATTTACCTCTTCGCTCGTTATTGATTCCCTCTAAAATTGGCAACTAGGCGGACAAATTACAGTCCTGTGATAAACAACTTAAAAACTAAAAATACACTGTATTTTCATCTATTAACACTAGGACTATTTTGAAGCTTGATATCACACAGGAAAAACGTTGATAGGAAACCGGCCACTCCCTTGTCGCTGTTGAGAACAAGAAACCGTCCATGACATGATTGTTTTAAATTTACCGGCTCCAGGCCATAATACGTACACTGCACCTTAGAACCTCCGTTCCATCGAAATAATGGATGCCGTCGAACAGAAGATTTTATCTACATCGCTGCCTGCCCATTTTTCTATTCCAACATATGGATAGGACTCACCGTTCACAAAACGGTTGAAGGACATCTGGAATCATATTCCTCTGGCTTGAAGCACTGTGTTGTTGACTTCAGGATTTGGTTAACCTCTTTTGAATTATTGACTTTTAAGGTAAAACTGATTCTTTTTTTGAGAAAATTGCTTCGGTAAACTTATTCGTCTGAGATAAATTCACTAATATTTCAGTCATCCGATGACAACTGAATGGCTAAGATTGTAGACGGTCATTGCACTCACTGATACTAACTTCACACTTTCATAAAACACCGGCGAAGAGGATATTGCCCCAATCGTACCAAATCAAAGACAATGCTGTCAGTCAAAAACATCATACTGTCAATGAAAAGGCAAATCCTTTTCACAATTTATCGGATCGCCCTGACACCCAATAAATTTTAGTATCTGTCTGTTTTGAAGGTGTGGGGAATTCTTGGTCATTGTGTTTAGTCAGGCCGAGGCTCAGCATCCACGTGCAGCGATTCCAGTACTTCGACGTTAAAAATCCCCCGATATCTTGAAAAGCATACAGCGGATGTTATTCAAGGGTTGCACGGAAAATCAAAAATAAGCCTGCATCATTTCACGACTTACCTAAAGGACCCAATAGGTCAGCTTCTATGATGCAGCAAACATCGTAATCAAAGATTGACCAATCTTTCAATATTCCACCGTCCTTCTCGCGTTGTTGCCGCAATTTGTCCAACAAGATTTTGCTGTCTGAGACCTGTTACCATTGGATGATTTATTTCGTTCGATAAATAAAAACTTTTCACAAATAAAAACACATCACCACGGTGTAGTGATAGGATAAAAAATATCTGCGATAAAATTCGAACAGTTACAAGCAAACTATCAGAATAATTTGAAAACTTCATTTTCGTCAAATCCCGGCTGATTCTGAGAGATGTTTCCTTCTCTTTTATGAATTTCACAGAATGTTTCACACCGAAGTGTCCGTTTTGTGTAGGAAAGTGCGTAGATTTGGCTGATTCATCATACGGTTCCATGAAGAATGGATCACCATTCAGATTCCCAATGGAGATCTACATAATTAATTCAGCAAAAGGAAATTTCACGAACGCGTGCTTTTCGCTTTGACCAATTGTAAGATGGTGTTCTCCACGAGGGAGTTCAAATTCAACCGAGTTAAAGACAAAAGTTTGAATTTAACAGCGGTGATTTCAACTCTTTGCGAAATTGGTTGATTCATTACGTTCATCCGTTCAACCGTGACACGTGTTAGTTCATCGACTAACACGTGTCTCAGTTGTAATTGCGGGTGGTGTCACTTTTTCAGGCGCTCTCCTTCATATGTCAACATTAAGCCACATAATATGGACATTTTGTGTGGTTTGGATGTTAGCAAAATGAGTAGAGGTGCAGCGTACAATTCCCTCTCCGATCGGAATAATTTTACTCGGGGTGAGGTAAATCCTTCATTGTCGCGAAGGATACCCTTATCTTTTAAAGTGGGTGAAATTATTCGGTTAAATGGTTCATTTTTCGCATTTACTTCAAAATGTTTCTTAAGATGCCAATTGCCAGCTGAATATTTTTCGTACAGAAATTATTCATAAAATTGCGCATGTTGATGATAATACACTGCGAGGCAATATGTAAAGTTAGACTGGAATGGGGTTGAATGGACGCAGCGATCTGTGACAACAGTACGTGGGTGCGCCTTTTGATGGGCACAAAGAAAACAGTACCATTCAAGAAAATGGCAAATCCTTAATATGTCGAATTTCGGTTGTAAAATTCAAAAGGATGGGGTGATTTCAACGTTCTTGGATGTTCCCTAGAAGGTTAAAGTTTCCACTAAATTCTAAAAAATTACACATTGGCCTAAACCATTCTTACGTATCAACCTCACCCTACAATAGAAAATATTGTGTTGCTCTCACAAGGAGCATTAACATAAGTTACATTTTAAAGGCGCACTTGTATGCCTTGAAGTGCTGCACACATTTGCGTGCAAATTGAATGTCATTTTTCGATTTCGAGCATTTGTAATTTTTCTGTTTTCAAATGGAGTAAAAATCACCAGAATCTGTAAAAACCTCGGACATTTTTACAGAATTCTGCAGCGGGGTTCGCAATGAATGATAGAAACAGATCAAAAGATCTCATTCCGTGCCCACCAAATTGTTGGGGCCAAATTCTCCAATGTCTACATTTGCATGCTGAGGCGCGGCTCGTTGGCCACTCTACGAGGATATGTCACTGCCTCTTCGTTAAAGTAAATGATCGCACTATTTATACAGCGACGGGACCGAGTTACACCTGAGATCTCATGTCAACGAGACCAATTATTTGCCATTTTTGTGGTGTGTGTGACCCTGCGACCCCCATAAATCACAATATCTCAGTGGCTTAGGTGGTGGGCTGTAGGTATGTGTAGGTCCTTCTGCCACTCTGCCACATCGGTTTTCTGGTTTTTACACGGCACGAAAAACGGGTCTGAAGTTCTTGAAAAATTTGAAAGCAATGACAGCACGATCGCATCTTAAACCGGTTGGCTTTCCATTTTGTCATGTCAGGACAAAAGATACTTAGAGAAGCTGATGACGATACGAAAAACTGATTGAATATGACCAAATTTGAATATTATTGAACACAAACAATGCACAGAACCGCTTTGTGTTTTTTTCCTACTTTTTTTGAGTGGAGAAGACCCAATATCTTCTATATCACATTCTCTGATTACCTGAGAATAACCAAACGATAACATCATTGAAATCGTAACAAAAAGTGTCTCTCATATGCGGACCCTGAGCTACACTGCTGTGCGTCATCTTCCTTGGGCGCTACCCATCAAATATCAACAATAAAAAGGCAGACAATATCACACGGTCTGTGGCACATTTGAATTGAGGCTAGTCCCCTGTCATGTCAAAAAGGTTCGAATCCGAAATTTGATGCAGTTTTTCCAAATTGAGCGTTTATGATCAGCGCACGGTGTGCCAAATATCATCACAAAAGTTGACAATATGATGCAGTATGTAGCACAGTTTATTCATCTATTCACCAGGTATGAAATTCTAGTTCAGATTCCTTAACTGCACACAAATATAGTCAGTTATCGTGTAGAACCAACAATAGTGGAGTATACCTAATTTCAAAAGGATGAAATTAGATACAAAAGTTGCATAATTTTATCGTTTTCGCTATGTACCTTTCGGTTTTGTATACGAGTATCGCACATTTTCCCTGCAGAATTAACACATTTATTTCATATATGAAGAGTGTCATAAATTCATTACCATTATCAGCCAGATCCTTTCATGGCTGCTTCCCGTGATTTGATTTAAAAAAGCATAAAAAGCAGGATGAAGGCTGCGAACGCAGTCTTAAAAGGCATTTACTATACTCAGCAGTAAATATCTCCTTTATTTATTATATTTTATCCATGTGTTTGGCTAATTTGCTGTGATTTATGAATATCAGTAATTTAAACTAAACACTGCAGCCATGCTTAACAGGCATAAGTGGACTCTAATGAGGATAAATGCAGAAACCATAATGATGAGGCACTACATATGGTCGTTACCCATATTTAAATCTGGCCCTCAAGAACGATGAAAATTTTATAAAGGTGCACAAGTGTAAGTGGATTCACTTTATTTTGCCTCCCTGAAGTTAACGTGAATCATTCGTTAAGAGGTCACAATTGTGAGTTCAACTTTGCGAGCGCCAATCAGAAAAAAATCCCCGATATGTTGAGCTTCAGAAGGAACTTGTGCCCCTTCATCATTGTCGATTTTCATTCCTTTTGACACAATACGTATACTTAATGCTATTCATCGTGTGGACTAGGACTCTATCTGGATCACCTGATAAAAAGGTTTAGACCATAATTGTACCCATTTAAAACAACTGTACTAATCGTGCAAAGATTTGAAAGAAAAGGCTATAAACGCCGTGTATGTCACTTCCAAAAACCCGAAATGCTAATCCGCCTGATTATGAAATGCAACTTCGTGCTTAAATCACTTTTATAACAACTAGCATGCGCCTGCTGAAATCTCATCAATGTTAACGAGTTAGACTAATAGCCTTCGTACATTTTTCGAAAATGTCGTTTCAGCAATAAAATTTTGGATTGAGTCAAACACAACATTGCCACGCTTTTTGCATAGAGAGTCCTCCCTAGATCAGTTAAGTGAAGTGCTGTGCATGCATGCTAGCTGTGACCTATTTTCTGAACCAATCATGAAGAACCTGTGCTTTGCAATTAATCTAACACTTTTGGGGTGAAATTTTATCAGCGAGGGTAGCCTTTTAGATTTCTCCAAAAATAGACAAACATTCCTTGACAAACCATGCTCAACCTCGGGATTTGGCTGACGAATTCGAGGTTCGTTCAAAGAAAATTGACTGTTTTCTCATATTTCGCCCTGATTTATAGTTCCTTCCTGTGTAAGGTTTTTTCAATTATTACACGTACATTTTTGCTCATTTCTATCAACCTTCATGAGGCAATGCACTTTAATATGCCAAGAATATTGGATTCTCTTGTTGCTAATTTTCTTGTGGCACTTATTTCATTCGTATTACGCAGAGAATAGTGCCCAATAATGGAAAAAGCATTGCCCCTTATATTCGAAATTGAGCATGCAGTGCTGGTAAGTAGAGTCTTTGCAACCTATATTCATACTCAGAGCTTTCGAAACATATTGAACGCTCTCCTCATTTTGAGACAAAAAATTGACGAAGCGCTTAATAAGCTTGCTTGAAATAGATCTTTACCGTCATCCAAGAGCTGGCTTTGCAGTTTCTCTGTTTTCTCATTGCCACAGTTCAGAGACATCGACAGGCAATTAAACTAAATTTATTTTTGCAGGTAGCCCAAGCACCATTTATGTTTATTGCAAATCTATGAACAATCAGAGTTTTTAATGGGTTCAAATATGGCATACGCACTTCATCGGGAAATGAAGATGCACAAAAATATCACGATAGGGATAAACTGGAATAGTGCCCATGTTGCACTGCCTGCTTGTTTCAAAAGGAATGAAGATCCGCAATAATGAAGGAATACGAGTTTCCACCGCAGCTCTTCATTTCGGGGAATTTTTTTCAACGGGTTCGCAATGATGAACTGCCAGAAGTGTGGGTTGTTACCGTTTATCAAATACCCACTAGCTGGATAGAAAAAAAAGTAAAGCGATACTACGGACATTTGTTCCACTTTTTAACTTGTCATCGTTCTTTGGCACTGGGTTTAATTGGACACAACTCTCCAATGTGCCTCTTGAATTGAGTTCAGGGTTATCACAACAATGATTATGAAAGTAAATATTTGAGCCTGTTCATGAAATTGTTCTCTTGTCACGTTGCTTGAAACCAACAACCTTAACTGGTATTTGTAGCATCTCATTATGATTTCTAGGTTTTTGCTCATTTCCGAACACTTACGTCTGTTCATCATTGCGGCAGCGTAAATGGTATGCTGGAGCAAAACTCACGATTCCGAGTTCCTCAAAAGTGCAAAAGAGCGCCACCTGAAATGTAAAGATATGATAAATGATGATTGCATGTGCAGGGTCATATGTACGAATTCGTAAAGTCCAGAAACAATCATGACACTTTTGAATTGTGAGGAGCAGCCGATCAGTCAGCGAGGAAACATCAATGCTTTGCAAATCTGCCTTGCTACGCACGTCAAATGGAACTAAATTTGCTTCCCAAACAAAAACAAAATTGTCAACTCTGGTTACCATTTTTATCGCTCAACGAAATCAATGATGGTCACTGTCATTTAGGGTGGTTAAGAAAAATGTCACCTCTTGAACAGATGGGTCATTTCATAAAGATGAAAAGTAATTTAATGCAGAAGAACATCGAGACTGTGTAGCACAGCGGAATAATCTCAGATTTTGCTCACTCGAAGGCCAGTGCTATACGTGAGAGAATGAGTCCAGTCGAACACTGAGAAGGCACGACATATTCCTCGTGAAATATTGAAACCTCTTTTACGAAAAATCGACTGGGAATTAGGAATCTACCCGTGAAGATTTAATATTGAACGCCAGATTATTTCACGTGTAAAATACTGAACACACCCTCCTAATTTCTCGAGTGAATTACGAATCCCCTCATTATCTGATGCGTAAAACCTGAAAACACACTCACCATTTTAAGCATGCATGCGAATTGATCCATCCTCATTATTTCAAGCGTAATGTCATTCCACCTTTTTTCATTCAAACGTAAAATCCTGAATCTACCTCATTATTTCACACGTTAAATGGCCCCCTTAGTTATTTACGCAGAAAATACTGAACCTCCATTAATATTTCACACATAAAATATTGAGCCCAGGCCAATAATTCACGTGTGCAAAAATGACCGATTAGCTCGAATTAGCCCTCCTTTCTGATTTGCCGGTCGCTTTATACATAGATGCGGCCTCTGGCGAGATTAGCGCCAAATGAAAACCCAAATTGCAGAATTCCTGGGTGTCGGAGCGACACTGTCGAAGGAAAGCTGGTCAAGGTGGCTGTGCCCATTGAACCGTCAACTGGAGGATAAACTTGCCTACAGGCCCACTGTGGGTATTTTCAGGATTTCACGCGTTGAAATAAAGGTTCAATATTTCACGCGTGGAAAACTTTGCGTTGATTTAGGATTTCAGATATTCTTTCGGAAGTGAACTAATAACGGAGCTCAATATTCAATATTTCATGTGAAAAAGTGATGTAGGATTCGGGATGTGACGCTTGATATAATTAGGAGGGGACAAATTTCCGGATTAAAATAATAAAGGGGTTTAAAAGTTTACGCGTGAATAAAAGTGTGGGTGGTGTCTGGAATGTACGAATGAAATGATGAGGGAGGATCAAGATTAAAAATTAAGAAATACATAAGAACAATCACAAATTTTCCGCCTCCATATTCCACGGTCGATTTTTCGAGTATAGGAGGCGCTATATATTTCACGTGAAAATGTTGAGGGGGTACAACATCTCACACATGGATTCTTCCCTCAGTATTTTAGGACCTCGCTATATCACGCAAGAGGACTTGATTTATCCGGCTCCGGAGCACGTGTTTCATTTCAGTCGAGAGCTTCATATGCCAAATATCAAAATTTTTGTGACTCATTTTTCGAAAAATAAAGAATAAGCATGAAGAAAAGTAATTTTACAACGAAAAATAATGGACATATAAATATATAACAGACTAAAAAGAAAGATTATGTATCCGTACATACATATTTATAGAATTAATAAAATCAAAGGTTTATCAACTCGTTACATAAGTTCCGTTCTCTACAAGTTTCTGAGAAAATAGCGTCTATTAGATGATTTGACTCTAAAAATTTGTTATTAGGTTAGAGTTTGATTTTAGACAAATAAACGAAGTACATAAATCTTGTAACGATACTGCAACGCGGCTCTGGGATTTTCCCAGTCCAATAAAAACAGCCTCCGCTCATTCATTTAGAATTGCAAAAAGGCGTGTGTCGAGGCATTCCTCGAATTTACAACGCAAAATAATGGACTTTACAATTTTCTGAGAAAATACGAATAGCGTCTCTTAGATGGTCTGACTCTTAACTATTTGTTATTAACTTTAGTTTAATTTTGGACAAATAAACGAAGCATATCACTCTTGTAACAACAGTGGAACACGGGTCAGGTATCTTCCCATTCCAATAGCAAGAGCCTTCGCTCATTCATTTATAATTGCAAAAATAGTGCATCCAAACCTACTTCAGCGAATACACCTAGCACAAAATAATGTCACGTTGGTGCCAACATACGGTTGCTCCACAATTGAAATCTAGTTGAGGACTTTCAATACTTTAGTCATCGCTGTCCTCGGGAATGAGTGCGCTCCCTGATGCCCTTAATCGTCTGGTGAAATTCATGCTCTGGAGAGGATTCAAATGGAGAGGATCAAAGAGGAGCTTTATCCATCCAACATTATCATCCGGTGCTAAGCGCAGCTCTTTTTACACGAACCAATCTTGACTGGAACCTCACCGACTCGGAACTCATTTCGGATTTCTGGAGAATTCAAAAACTCGTATGTTGCCTCATCGTTTTGCTTTTAAATTTAAATCTCTGTTAGAGATCTATGACGTTTTCCTGAATGTCTGTATTTGTACCTATTGTTTGCCATGTGTTATTCTTTCTTTTATATCATTAACTTCTCCTGCCATTATTACAGACGTAATGTGTAAAAAATAAAGAATAGAATAACGAATAAATCGAGCCTCTATTAGATTAATTTCGGATAAGAGCTCATTTGATCTCTGAATTTTTTATTTTTACTTTTTTCTGAGAACTCAAGCGCAAAATAGAATCTGGATGACGTTGAGTTCAACCATTTTTGGCACTTTGGGAACATTGCAGGGACCTTAGGAGTGAAATTTGTGGAACGAGGGGTCCACGCTTTACCACCGTAAAAGTCTGCTTCATATTGGAAAGAGAACAAAGGATATGTGTTTGACGGTGTAGCTTTTGTAACCTTGCAATTATGTAGTTTCTTTCTCGGCAAAACGATAAAGAGATAAAGCCATTAAAATGTTTGTGAGTTCGAACAACTTCAAGAATAACGAACATCAATGTTTCACGTGAGGAAAGCGATCTTGAAGGCTGAGCCAATTTGTCGCTCGTTTAAGTTTTAACTCTTATGAAATCCGCTTCGGTATGGGTTTTACTAAAGCTATCCCCGATAAGGAAAAGTACACAAATTATAAGCAAAGCTCGGATGTGTATTTTGTCTTCAGATATTTGGTTGGATATATTTGGATGGAATCTGCACTGAAAAACCCAGTACACGCATATTGACAGATTTATTTTTTGGTGCACATCAAACCCAACACCGCAAAAGTCTTTATCACTTACCACGCTGGACCCTGAAACAAAAACATCGAAACTTTGAAGAAAACTAAACGTATAATTTTTCATGGAATTCATAGATACAAACGAACAACAAGTCACTCGATTTCCCAAATTTGAACAATTGGTGACATATTCGTTTCAATCATTAATGTCTGCAAATGAGAAATAAAAAAATGAGCTTGCGACACGAAAATGATAAGCACGAGAAAAACCATTGCTAACCCTCGATGAATGAATTGAGCAAATACAAAGGCAGCAGTTCTAACAGTCGAAAAAATGAGTAATCAAATGTTTATGTTCGGTGTGAAATAGAGAAGGCAGCCTGCGTTGGATTTCTGTCAGTGATCCATGTTCGTTTCATTTTTGAGCGGGCGGTAAAATGTTAAGCCGCTCTTATCTTTTCTGATAATTGTCAAAATGGCCTGTTTTTCTCAATTCGATATCCTTTGAATTTCATCCGAAATCGCGCTTATGTCGTTAAAACTTGCCCGATTTGCAACAATCTGTAAATTTTTCTCTTCCTCTGAACCCCTATGTTCCTTTCCTAAAATATTTAATCAACCTTATCAAGCAATAGGCGTGTTCGTACATGCAGCGGTATGTCCGATAGTCAGGGTTTGTTGGGGCGTGTCGCTGCATAGTATGTTGTGGCCCACTATAGCATGCGTCAGATTCCCGTTCTTATCTTGTACGTTGCCCGACGTCATCCTTAAGATCCCATGCAACATAACAAGAAGCATGACCGCGCCAAGATCGGTCTCATCATCGAGACGTGTTCAATTCAACGTTTGTTTTTTGCTGCCCCTCGGTGTGAGACAAAGTGTGAGGCTGTGCACATTAAAACCCCATCTCGGCCTACGACGCTGATTTACCCGCGCGGTAGTGTGTGACCGATCGACGAGCAATGTAGAACCTCACTGTCACAATGTTGCGCGCCGGTGCTGAGCGTGTATACCGGGGAAACGCGACATAAACTGAAGTTGAGGAAACAAGAACATAAAAAATTATTATCCTCCCTCTGCCCAAAAAACATGACAAACAAATATTGGTCTCACCATATTCTGGATGACTTTTGATGAGTTCTAAAAGATGAGAAATAGATTCACATTACAGGATTACCACTCTCCCCGGAGGTGTTAAGTACTTCTGAAACTTAAACCCCCATAATGGGGTCACAAAATTTCTAATTTTTTGCATCTTTCATTTCTTTGGATGTTCTCAGTTTCTGATGGAGCTCTCGCTCAGAGGTTTTCGCCCCAAGTATCGTGTGGAAGCGATGACGTTAAATGAAACCGTTGTCCCACCTCCAAATTGGATGTGACATGCCTTGGGGTGTAATCACACACCCACAGACGGCCGCAGTGACAATTTCTCAGCCGTCAAAACATTTTGTGTTGAAAACTACCCCCAGTTTGAAATACCAAGGGTGAACCTGACGGAGCCCTGATCTGGCGTATTTGGCTGTTTATTTTGCAGCTGGACAGTGACAGAAGGTATGAGAGGCCTCGAGACGGAGGCATGGTACCAAAGGGCAGACCGGCAAACCGGCCTGTGCCGCAAATGGTACCGGCGTTAAGACGCGACGAGAGAATGTGGAGCGCTTTCAAGACAGCCACAAGAAAAAATAGATCGCTGAACATTCTACCCATTTCCACCTATTCCAGCAGAAAAACACCCCTAAAACGGTAGCCGAGGTGTGCGCTTGATTCGCACCACTTCTGGTGGCTTCAAAACAAAGAAATTAACAAATTTATTAGAAATATAGCTGTGAACCTCCGAATCACAATCATAGAGATAATGCACTGCGACCCTTTTCTACCCATCTCCAAAACTTGAGGGTGGCATCAAGAACAGCTCAATGGGACCAAACAAACCTCAACAGAATCACAACTTCCAAGAACTCCATGCCACACGAATAGCGGGATCGCCCGTTTGCGTGGTAATTTCGATCGAAATAGCAACATTTGAGGTGACTCACCTGTTCATGTGTCTTGTTGTACCGAACTTCATAAACAGTGCAAAATTGGCCTTTCGTCAACAAAAACGTCCATAAGCAAAAATTATTTTTGGTGGATCGCAGACGCACCAACCGCTTGCGAAATATCCATTTCGGTTCGATGCTTTAAAAGGCAAATAATTTTTCTCTTTTGATCGGCAATCAACAGAAACTAAAACCAATGAATGATAAATGTCCATATCGATTTTCTGTTTTGATCGGCAACCAACAGAAACGAAAACCGACGAATGATAAATATCCATATCGATATGAATGATAGATATTCATATCGACTCGATGCTTTGAAAGATAAATAATTTTTCTGTTTTGATCGGAGAGCAACAGGAATGAAAACCGACGAATGATAAAATATATCCATATCGATTTTCTGTTTTGATCGGCAATCAACAGAAGCGAAAACCGACGAGTGATAAATATCCATATTGATATGAATGATAAATATCCATATCGATTCGATGCTTTCAAAGGTAAATAATTTTTCTGTTTTGATCCGCAATCAACAGAAACGAAAACCGACGCATGATAAGCACGCGATATCCGGCAGAATATTGGGGAAAATAACCTGTTACTATATGCCCAAGGGACCACGTCCTTGCCTCAGTTCAGGATGGCAAATGTTTCACGAAATGGAAGTGTAGCATTTTCTTTCCTTGCCAAAAAATACAACTAGTTAAAAACATCTAACTTTGATTTCGTTTGATGACAGTTTTTTAAGTAAATTGCTTTAATTGAATATTGTTAAATAGTAAAGTGAATGCCTATAAGACAGGAAGAGAGGTGAAAGGAAGGGGAACGACGCAGGTAATATTCAAAACTCGAAAGATGGCTAAATTGAATTGACTCAAAGTGAATGGTGACTGAGGTAAATTGAATTGTGGCTCATCAGCAACACGTTGAGACATAACTGCAACAAGAGGCATGCTGTTTATGTTCGGTTTGCACTTTGAAAGGCGTAAAGCGGATTCAATTAAATCATCAATCCACTACAGGACCACATATTAAAGATTCTGTCGTCCCATGAGTTCACTGCCATCTGAAATGGAAAATATCTAGACCAAACACATGCACTCCGTTGAACTGGAACGGACCTGTAGTCAAACAAAGAAGCCTGCACATTGCAGAATCTGACATCTAACGCGTCCACAAAGTCTTTTATGATGGAGAGAGCTTTAACTTGACAAGATAAAGCTCTCTTCATTATAAAAAAAACTCTTTGTTTGACTACAGGTCCGCTCCAGTTCAACGGAGTGCATGTGTTTGGTCTAGATATTTTCCATTTCAAGGTAAAGCTCCAGCAAGCAATATATCCGCACTCCAGCTGAATTAACATCCCACAAGGAAAAAAAAGCAAACACTATTTCCTGTTGTCGTGAAACCGTGGTCAGGGCCTGCTAAGAAGAATGCTGGAAAACTCTGTCCACTGCTTCATCATTCAGTTGAACGAGGGTAAATTGCTCGTCTGCCATCTGCTGATTTGTCTTGAAGTTCTACTTGTTGCTGGAGTTGCGATCGCTTTTGCAATACGCAGAAAATATGATTTGAAAACAAGGCCCTACCAAGATCCATAGAATCATGCAACTCTCTCACAAAACAACACTAACCGCTGCATTTGGTGTGCATTTCCCCAGGCTCGAAATTTCCGAATGTGTAAAAATCTTCCATTGCTTTACATTCCTGAGGTTGTAAAGATATTGATGCGATTTATGTAGTTTTGTTTACTCAATTATTCGTCTTAATACTAATTGTCAGCTTCAGGCTGAAGGTCACAAAACAATAATGGCTAAAAATATGGAAACAAAATTTTTAGTAAAAAAACATTTATAAGAGTTGTAATCAGTTAACAAAATAAAGATGAAATAAAGGCTTAAGAGGCTTGCAATTTCAAAAAGAGAGAATTTGCTGGAGAGAAGTTCCATTTTATAACAGATAGCGGAAAAAGTTATTAAACTGTTGATTGATTATCACACAAGGCGCCTAAATTAAAGTTCCGTCATTGTTAGAACGTCGGTATGTGAGAACATAAACTTGAGTATTGCATAAGAAAAATGTTTTTACCTTTGTGAAGAGCAGTAACTTCTGTCTTCGGTATTGGAAATCCTATGGCTATCGTTGCGCTTTTCACAAAAATTTCACCTCCGCAGACTTAGGCATTGCGGGACGGAAGAATGTGTTCGTTTGTCACATGTCGTCGTGTACAGCGTATTAGAGATTAACACAGACAAATTGTCAGGAAATATCTCTAATGGCAACACAAATCATTTTCTCGGGAGTGAAACAAATTGCTCAGATAACGCATTGTGATTTTCTGCACTCAATAACCGCCTAAAAAGCACCCACTTCCGGGAATGCGAATTTTCAAAATCGACGCGGAGTATCCCAACATTTAGAATTAATTCCACGTTGTGTTTAGAACCAAAAACAAAGACATACAAAATTCGCACAGACCTACGACTTTGTTGTGATAGACCTCCAAACCACCAAAATTAGCCCCAAAAATAAGCCGGTTGTTTCAAGTAGAGAGGCGCTAAACTGTCCTTTTTTAAGTGGATCGGCCATTTGGTTGATTTGATTGATGGCCGCAAAACAAAATAGGGGATCGGAAAGCATTTCATGCGTCTTGAATTTTTATTGTTTCGAGAAGAAAGGCGAAGATCTGCCCTTTTTCTGAAATCGAATCGCCATTTCGGTTGGTTTGAGGGCCGCAAAACAAAATAGGAGGTCGTAAAGCATTTCATGCTTCTTTATGTTTCATTCCAATCGTGATGTT
>JASGXE010014875.1:0-12254 GCA_030068105.1 Sinentomon sp. SZTP_YWyxl
ATGGAATCCATTCAAGAATTATGATGTCAAGTTTTATCATACAAATTGGAATTACCTATAGGCTATACTTGTTTAGGTTTGTGATCAAATGTTCTTGTTTGCAGCAATGGAATCGCAGTGTGATGAAAAAAAAAATTGCATGAAATTGATCTGCAGACAGATCACAGTTTTTAGCTTGGAAGGTTACCACAACTGTTTGTGTAAAATGGGTTGGAAACTAAAGGAATCTGAGGAAAAGTAGCTGCTCGCTTAAGGATCATTCTCACTTGCATTTGAGCATGAAACATCTCTCCAATTAACGAAGCCGACAACTGGATTTTTGGATTTGTGAGAGAATTATGGAAATTCTTTTTTCTTTCCGTTGCCAGATATTTACAGAATTTTTTTTATGTTGAGACCCCCTTCACCGCATTCACAAAATTTAGATGACAGAAAACTCCATCTCAAATTCCTTTTTTTTATTTTAAACATAAAAAATCAAAAAGCGTGTTGTATGATCCGTCAATGTGCAATAATTTCAAGAATTTTCCGTCTGCTGCGAATATCACATAGTTGGCTTCATAAATGGGAAGCGTTTTACCATTCGAAACATCAGCTCTGCTCAATTCCAAAGGAGAATGAATCATCTGGTGAATATTACTGAAGACAATCACCACAAAACTCTTTTACGGTTTGTGTCGGAGTTGAATTTTAGATAACATGCCAAGGACGCCATAACCGGTGCTCCATGCAGCAACAGCGGTTTCAGCATTTACTGCTGGTCATTTTTTATCACAAACTTGCAGGAGTTTCCCATTCTTGAGTAAACTTACTCGGTGTGGTTTCACTTCTGAGAAAATGGTCTCTCGTGAGGTTTACTTTGATTGAATGGTCGCTTTTTAATGAATGATGAATGTGTTGCCCTCCCCAACTTACGATTGGACTTTACGGTTGGACTTTCCTATTTTTTGACAGCTATTTTGTTTTTTATTTTTAGTGATTTGTGTTCTTTTAGATTGTTTGGCATTTATTGTACTTACGACTTTGAGGAGTAGCTTTAATTTGTTCCTTTTTTAGAAACTACGTGTAAGTCAGGTTCTATTTTTTTGTTTAAAAGTGCATTTAATTACTTTTTATGGGTTGCAATGTTGGTGCTCTGCTCTTCAGAGCAAATTTTGTTCCATCTAGTCTATTGATCCCGCTGCATTTTGTGGATCTCAGTTTTTGTTATCATATTTTTATCTTACGTTCCAACAATATCTCAATTCTTTCTTGACTTTCGAAATTTAGTTCCTAATTTTTGAGTTTTATTTTTCACCCTTGTTCTCAAACGATTGTTTTGATTTGCACATTTGCCGTTTCTCAAGTTTTTTTAAATTTATTTACGATTTTATTGACTGATTTCAGTTTGTGCTTGAAATTATCATTTTTGTTAAATTGTGTGTGCTCCTTGGTTTCTGCGATAAATATGATTTATGTTTCAAAATGATTGATTGGTTTTAACCATTTTTGAAAGAATACACAGTGTGCCGTTGCAAGTCTCTGATTGGTTTTAAATTTTTAAAGAATCACCCCCTTCAATTTTATTCATTTGTGCAACATTTTTCTTTCCATCAAAAATTTTTTTGTTGTCATGCAAAAATGTTCATTTCATCCAACATTTTTTCATGCAAAATTATTTTTTGGTTATTTGATGCAAAGCTTCTTTTTGGCATTCCACAAACAATAGGACGATTGCTGATCATTTTTACGAAGCACTAGTCCCAGTAATTATTTTCCCGTTTTTGTTCGTGAAACACGGATGTGCTAACTGACTAAATGTTCTCAAGTAAATGATCAATTCCGTGAAAATTAATTAGTGTGCATGTTTTACTTGCAAAAATATTAATTGCCTCCTTTGTAGTGTAAAATCGGCATTCTGTCCTTGTAAATGGCAATTAACGAAAAATGTTAATGATATAAATAAATGCCAGCAAATTACTCATGTAATTATTATTGAATTTGCACTTAAGTCCAGTTGCATTTTGCTTTCTTACTAAATGAATATGAATATCTCACTTGGCTGAATTATTTCAGTGAATTTTGAGTTGTGCAATACACGAGAAGCGAACATTGAATCCAATTGAAGATTTTATCAAACGGCAGGCCATCCAAGAATGTTGGGTTAGCCACTTTCACTTGATAGACGTTTAAATCCATGCAGATTGTTTGATGACATTTTTAGCAAATTTTGTAGCGATTGCATAATTGATCCATTGTTTTATGGTGGTTCCAACGGATTGTGTCGGTCACACTGGTTGGAAGCCAACATGTTTGGAGTTGATAAAATACCAACATGGTCTTGAATTTCTTTGAACTGACCAATTTGATCATTTTTTGCTCTCCCGGTATGGAACGATTTTTACATTGGCCACAAATTAGGAATGAGCATCTCTCTGGTTGGACATTGACTTCAAACTTTTTCCTGCTAGGTACTGAGTGGTAAATGGCAGTACACACAACTGCTCTTTGAAATTTGGCGCAATACATCATTCAAATTCCGCTCTTTCAGTTAACTGCAGGTTTTTTTTTAGGAGATGGGCAATATACGCTCTGGTATATGAAATATTTCTTGCATGTCAATTCCAGCTGGTTTTTGAAATCTTGTGGTTTAAATCGATTCCAAAAACTAAGTCATACGACATTTACTTTGCGAAATGCTGGCCTGTACTTTGCACTTGCCATCACTCTCGTATTTATGCTGTACTTGGTAAATTTGCTTGATATTTAACTGAAACTTGATAGATTTGTATCTTGGCATTGACTTTACCTTTTTGAAATCCATCCATGCATCTTCTTAACCATTTTAAAAACTATTTTCTTGGCTGCATTCATCATCTCTTTCCACATTGTTTTGTCATGTTTCATCTCGAGTGGCCGTTTTGATCTTTAATAGGTGGGTAGTTAACCAAATTTGTGTTTCTTTCTAGTTCCTGATACCAGTACTGTGGGTCTTGACCCACAAATTGACATTTTGGGTTTTGAGACGTGAGCGTGTCCGGGGCTTGTTCCATTTTCAGAATTTTTTTGTGTTTGAAGCCAAGAACTTCTTTCACAGAGTTGGTTTTTGGGATTGTGCTAGAGAGTACCTGCCAGTTTGTGGTTTTTGTTGCAAAAGTGCTGACTCGTAAGTTGCAATCACAGATATTCCAGAAAGCCTGGTTGGTGGTCACCTCAATTTTTTTTTTGTATTTGGGTAACAGTTTGAAATGCAGCCTATGATGGGGCCCTGGTTTCCAGGGACCGGTCATTTGTTTGCAAGCATGGAGGCGCCTCATTGGCTACGAAAAACCATGCAACAAAAAAATAACAAGAATAAAAGGTTCGCTTCCAGGGAAGCCATTGTTTTGTCTTTTGCGGTGCAGAAACTTTTGAAGTGATTTCCAGCACAATTGAAAAAACTGCATAACCAGAAAGTTCGGCAAAATGATCAAATTAAAAGTGGGATGTGTGGAAGATATGAGATGAGTGGTGAGGAGGGTGATTCATGTCAACTTTGGTGCGATGAAAACGGTTAGCAATTTCCTATGATGATTGGATTTCTCTTAACATCTGTTGGAAGTTTTCAACCAAAATGGAATGTCATCCGAACTCAGTTTCTGTTCAGTTTGCTCTTTGCACCCAAACAGGCACATGATTGGCTTCTGAGAGGAGAGACAAACATTGGGGATCCAAAATTCCTGGGAAGGAATTGAACTATGGAGAACACCTGTTGGGAAACTAAAAAATTATTGCAATGTATTCAAGGATAACAAAAATAAACACGTGTGCTGCGTAAGTTTTCTACATTCACATGAAGCTCAGTAGGTATTACACGATGTAATGACTTGCGGACTAGGCAGTTTTTCCTGTTTTTGTATAGGTGTACCCTTGGGAAAAGGTCAGGGGTAGCCTTGGCCGAAGGCTAGGGGGTAAACCAACCTCTTGAGCATCTATGGTTGCAGTGATAAGAAGCAGAGGTACGTGTACGGCCGTATACCTAACTTCCACTCACACATCAGCGCTTCAACATAGCAGTCAATTTAGCATTGTATGGATGAACATTTCCCAGCAATGGGAAAAGAATAGTGTTGTGGATAGAAATTAAAGTTTCACAAAACCAATCTACCCAACAAATTGGTTGCTGTTTTGTAGGTTAATGGAAGGTCGGGCTGATGGTGAAGGTAAACAATCAGGGGCAGAATTTCGGAAGCTTTGATTCAATTCACAAAGCGAATTGACGTTGCCATGGAAACCGTTCAATTTGTTTTGCGACTGACGGATGATGTGAAAAGATGCCAGATTAAAACCGAAATGAGCAGTCGAATTGCTTCCACGTTTTGAAGTGTTGCGACCATTTTCCGTGATCGTCTTTTTTATTTTTTTGCAATGATGAGTTGTTAGATGATTAAAATGCTCAAATGTGCGCTTTATCCATTCGCAAATGGATGAATTAGGCAGCTTTTTGATCAGGGCAGTGAAGGAGATAGGAAGGATGGAGAGGCTGTGTAGGACATAATTGCATAGAATAAAATGTTTACATTTTGAACAGACGGAACAGAAAAAATCAATCAGAGGTTTCATAAATAACAGAAAAATCTCAATTTAGTTCAATTTTTGATCATTGTTCCGAGTTATCATCTTGCAAAGCGCAAAGTCTTCATAAAACTGTTCAATCGCATAGAATAAAAATTTCACATTTTTTCACGGATCGCAGAGAAAAATTAATCAGCTCTTCGTTTCCGTAAATGATAGAAAAATTCCAAATTTGGGCTAAATCCATTGCAAATTTTTTGAGTTATCGATTTGCAACGAAAATCGCCTTTTTAAACAGGGCTTGTGTTTTCAGTTTCCGGGTAAAAATAACATTTTGTCTTAGCAGACGACGCATTCGCGTCTGCAAAAGACAAAACAATAATTAATTTGGGTAATAGTTCGAAAGCATTGACTCCTGTGCTTCCGCCGTTTCATTGGCCATCTCGTAGCTTCATTGTTTATGAAGCAGTCCATGTAGCGGTGGAGGTGCGGGGAACAAAAATGCTTCACTAAACATTGTCATTATTGTACTCTGGTTTTTTTTTTTTATTATATTTTTTTTTTGAATTTTAACTTCTGGAGATTTTTTCAAATTTTTGTTTTTTTTTCTTGCGTCCCCACAAACCACAAGCCAGTTGAAGATAAACTGCGATTTTGTTACATCCCTTCATTCATTGTTCCCCTTCATTCATTGTTCGGTAAAAGTTTGATCAGTAATTGTATGGTGATCGTCAGCTGATTGGGAGAAATTCTGGTTTCTGTCGAGCCAATCGAGAGAGTATTCTCAACTACACTTATCAGTGCATTTCAGATGGAGCCGGCTATGTGACGGTCTGTCCAGCAGATAATTTTTTGCAAATTATTTTGGTTCTTACGACATGCAATTATGACATACACCATTTTTCAGAAAATGATGATAAACATCTGTATTTTGTTCAGACTGCAGCTTTCAGAAGGCATGTTCTGACGTTTTTGTGGTAAAAGGCACAACACCAAACGTCACATCTGAAATTCATGTTTAATTTTTACGCCATTCCATTCAAGAAGCGGCAGATGCGGTGGCAGCCAGTGCTTTGGAACTGCTATCTGAATCTGTTCTTACGGGTACTTCTGAAATTTGTTGTCCAGTTGCAACTGAATATGAAACTGAATATTTGAATAAGAAATTTCAAAAGATACACGTTGGGAGATGATGTTGAGGCATGGTACTGTATCAAAGCATGGAACTGTGGCTGGCTGGTACCTTCCCACATGCTGCAGGGAAGATCATCAGATTTTATGTTGTGCCTCAACATACCCTCCATGATTCCTTCATTATGTGACTGTCAAAAAGGGTTAAAATGTGAGAAATTGCAGAGAGCCATTCCACCTTGAAAATGGTAAACATGCATGAACATGCGTATTTATCATCTGGTTGATGCTTTTTTGCTTGGCCTCTGAAGGATGCAGATGTTTGATGTTTAAGGTTTGGCCTTTCTTAACGTTTATGTCGTCTCTGGATTTTGTAACCTTATCTCGTCTATGATGCCATATGGCATCATAACTTTTCAAGTCTGTCTGCTTCTGCAGCCTCATATTCAATTTTTGAAGTGTTTGGAACAACTCCTTTGAAGGCATGTTTACTTCCGATGACACGTATATTGCAAAGACCTGTACACAGTCTTCATTCTGAGAATCGGAGTTGTACAACCGAAATCGTAAAAAATTATGAGAGGCGGTCTCCTTTGTCGGCGTATCACAGCGAAGCCGACCTGTCAATCAAGGCGCTAATTGCCCACTATCCATCTTTACACTTCCGCCAACAACTTCCCAGAAATCCGATGAAAAACGTCATCAGATGCCGTCTGGCGGCGCCGTCAAAGGAATGAAAAAAAGTTTTCGAGATAAACGCACATTTATCTATTGATATTATTATTGTTTCTTTTGTCGGCATACCCTCTGTTTTTGACTTTGAACTTTTCCCGCCATTTTTGCATGGTCCCTCTATCTCGAGTAGGGATTTCCAAACTGCCATTTTTTGAGAAACCGGCTGGAGATTCCACCCAAAGGGTGGAATCCGGCCTATTTTTTCGATATCTCCAGCCGCCCGGCAGGGCTTGGAGTGACATGCCCCCCCAGGCGAAATTTGGCCTAGGACACTTTTTTCCCGCGCAAATATCGATCCTTTATGATGCCAAATGGCATCATAGACAGGACCAACCATTACGGAGCAGCAGGCGTGCAAAAAACAGCAAAATTCACCCCAAATAAGCCCGCTGTTCGCATGTCAATCTGACAGGGTTACAGTTGACACTCAGTGGCACAATTTGGCAATGTTTTGGACAAGATGTCAAAGTGGGGTGTCAATCAAAAAAAAAAATCGACATGTTTTTACCAAACAGCGAGACGACTTTCGGGTTGAAATTTGTGATGCCATATGGCATCATAGACGACTTAAAGGTTAAGGGGGGGGGGACCTATGGAAAATTGGGAATTTTGATGTGAAAAATTTTGTTTTCTATTTTCTATGTAACTTTATAGAGAAAACCATGCTCTACATTTTTTCATTCTACATATTTTTTCATAATTTCAATGGTTTTCAAGTTACAGCTGCATTTCGCACTAGCGGAATATTTAGCGGTAGTTGAAAAAAAAAACAGAAAACCTGAAAACGATGCTAGATTATTTCTCCGTTTTTCTGAAAACATTGTTTTCGGTAAAATCGCATTCACTAGAATTGGCATATCTCAGTGGGTTTTTACTCAAGAATCTTGAAAATTGGCATCATTATGTAAAATTTCGTGCCGGAACTAGTGACAGAGTCAGATTTTGCATCTTTTGCTTGCTTTTGGAGTTGCAGAGGCTTTTATTTCCAAAAGCTGCATTTTATAGCGCTTTTCCGGCACAGTCCAGTTTGAGGTCGAAAACACAAAACATGGCAAGAAAATGAGAAAACGGCTTCTGTCACTAGTTTCATTTATGTTTCCTTCGCCTTCATGCAAAATTTCATCATGATTGGATGGTGTATGCACCGCTAGCACTGATTCTCCCAACACGCAGCCTATCGCACTTTTACCCATTTTTCCCAAGATATATGGAAGCTAGGAAAACGGCTTTTGGCAGGCATACAGGCCTAAATAACGGCTTTTGGCAGGCATAATGAATTTTTGCACAGAGGTAGACATACAGGCCTAAATGTCTACCTCTGTGCAAAATTCATGTATCTAACTCACAAATTGTAGATTTTAGTTTTTCCATAGGCCCCCCCCCCTTAATGTCGGATCAACTTGAAAAGCTTGAGATGTCCCCTGGCTGTAAAGAACGCCCATCTGTAAATTTTATGGAAACAAGAATATGATTATCAAAAATGGCATTGACCACTTCAATCACTTTCTCTTAATTTTAAAGTGGGTGGGGCAATTTTGTGGACCCATTCTTCTTCTATAATAAAATATGCCCATCTTAAATTTTCAAAAGGGCTGTTGTTCTCTTTCAGCCTCATCAATTTTTTTGTTTTGAATCTTGAAGGCATTTTAACCTTTTGAACGAATTTGAAAGAACTTCAGCTCATCCCTGAAGGGAGTTAAACCCGGGGAAAAAATTATAAGGTTTTCCTTGGTGGCGTGACAGGAGCCGGCAAAAAGCTATTGCGAACACTACACTTGACACTCGGATCCAAAGTTTTCAGCTCGGGCCCCCAAAGAAAAAAAAAGGGTTTCGAGATAGCACAATAATCTTTGATAATTAAAAATTTTTCTTTGTCTATCCTTTACCTAACCGGCACTTTGCTGCTTCTCTATCCGTAATGTTATTGTTATCAATTTTGGAGCATCAGAAACCGTTGCAATTCCCCTGTCCCTCATTTCCTATTTATACATGCATGATAATATTTTATGTTTTTTACAAGTTTTTAGAAATAGTCAGTGCGATTCAAAACAAAAAACATTATGCATTTGTTTGCCATTATTAATTTATTGATTTAATTAAAATCGTTAATTTTATTCATGAGCAAATCTTTCGATACTGCACTCGTTTTTTTAATTAAGTTCTGCAATTTGTGCTCCAAATGGCAACTTCTAGGTTGAAGCTGATGTCCTTTATGGTGGAATTTAAAAAATTGTTTTATGGTGGTATTTTAAGTCTGAGTGCATGTTTTGCAAATGGTTTCATGCACTGCGATTTTTCACTTTGGTTTGCTTTTTTGACACTTCAGTTGAGTTTTAGGGTGTTTAGTTGTGGTGTTGTGAGTCTAGAGCGAATCTAGGGAAATCTAGAGCGTAAAATTAGGGAAATCTAGAGCGTAAAAAGGAAAGATGCAAAAAATATTTCCACTGAAAAGAGTTTATGATAAAAAAAACTCTTTCAAGAAGAGCATTTTGTTAAAAATCATCTCGGCATTGGAAAACTGGGTCTTTATGCCAGGTGAGGGGTGGCAAAAAATTTAAGTGCAATGTTTTATGCGGTTTGTATTTTGTGTTGGTTCCCGTGAGGTGTTGTGCACTTCATGTTATGAATTTTGGATTGTTATCACAAGCTCTTGCATCTCAGTGAGGTATGATGCTCCCGTGGAAAGGGCTCAATCTTGCAATCCCCCAAAGGCTCCCTCTAGCACAGGGACTGCATAGCATCTGTGCAGTCACAGTATCTGTGCAAAATTCTCCTTTCACAGGTGCTCATTCCTCGAATGAGTGATGCTACACAACATTGCTATCCCATGTCCTCCTGTCATGCTCCTTTTAACGCTTTCTGGCTACATGCAGGACAAGCGGAATGTTGCAGTTGATCGGTCCCTGGGAAACACAACAGTTTTAGACCTCAAAGATTGATTTGCATTCGTCATCCGGGATATCGTCTGTTTCAAATTTCTTGGCATTTCCCTAAAACATGGCCTGCGACTGTACCAGGGAAGTACAGGGCACTTCATGGACACAAACTCCATGTGATGGAATTTGGTCAGGAGGGGGTCATCACTCATCACAAATCTTTTGTATCAAATTGGATTATCTTTCTTTTTGAACTGATCTGCACAACCATGCCTTTGGAATCTTTACTTACAACAATTTTTAACTGCTGAACACAGGACATGTCTATGACTACGATGAGAGCTTGAAACTGATCAAGTGTTGTTAGTTTCATTCGACCGGACATCACAAGAAGTCTTTCTTCAGGGGCAATGGTGCATCACTGGGTGGAAAAGCATATTGCCCATGTCAGGATGCCAAAAAACAACCGAGTTGCACATTTTGTGAAATCTCGTATTTTTGTTTTGGGCAGTCATCTTCATGCTGTGCGAGCTTTATTTTCTTCCAGTTCACTCACCTGATACTTTGCATTATCCACAAGCTGGTTACATGCAATTTTCTGGGGATATCATCCTTTTTGATGAATTGTGTCATTTCCGTCGTTTCGTGATTGATGTTTAGTAACATGTAATTTCCTATTTTTCATGCTTGTTGAACACTCATTTCATTGAGATTTTTTTCATTTTGTAGAGACTATATGAGTGATGATATGTTTGATTGGGATTGCAGTTCTGACAATGTTAGCAGATTTTTTGTTTTTTTGGCATGTCGGTAGATTGGTCTTCTCAGTTGAGTCCCCAATGATGGTAACTGAGGGGACATGGTAGAAAAATTTGCTGACGTTGCAGGAGTGCCTTCGCATCTTACTAGTTTCTTGCTTATGGGCCAATTTTTTTAACAAAAATTTAGCACATTTAAAGGTCGATTCGGTGAGATTGCAAATTTTCACATGTCAAGCCAGGATTTCTAAAAGTTGGCGTGCTGCTTTGCTATCACGATCAAGTCCCCGGCGCTTTTCAAGATTTGGAAGTCAAGATAATACTAAGGCAAAATCCGCAGTGAATGCCAGAGTTCCCTGCCCATCCCATGCTGCTCTACTTTCAAGGAGTTTTTTGGGATTTCGTCAGCTGTACTCAACGTCAATATACTTATTGGACAAACATCGTATTCTTGTTTTTTTTCATCTCTTGCCAGTGGCAATACCGGATTTCTGTGGTCGAAGTGCATTTTCAAATGCAAGGATGAACGCCAAATGGTTGCTTCCGGCCAAGCCATCTCAACAAAATTTGGATCGGTAGTGAAATGGGGAGGGCAGCCACCTCTTTGCATTTCACAATCTTCACTTGGTGGATGCTTGATGCTATTTGGTCTCTGTTGCCATATTCTCTCCAAAACATCCCATAGACCAGCTTGATTTTTCTCCCCATTTGTTAGGACATTTCTGATTTAGAGTGAGCATGCACATTTTTGGAAAATGAATCCCACCGAAGTTCCCTCTGCTCATGGAGCTACGAGCATTTACAAAACATCATCCGTAAAAGCAGCACCTGTCAGATATCAAGTCCCATCTGCACCAGTCCAACATGATAATGGCTTTACATCCACCTCCTATTATATAAGGCCAGCAGGTGAGTTACAATTATTTTTGCAGTAAAAGTTTTATCATCAAAACCTCTGGGTTTCTTTTATGGCTATTCCATGTACTGTGGCAGCTATTCCAAGTACTGTGACCAGATTTGCCATTCTCATTTCCCTTGACACTGATTTGTGCGATATTTACGTGTGATTTCTTTTTCATTTTTGAGGTCTTGGACACTTCCGTGCTTTATTTTGAAGGTTTAATGAAAAGTGCTGGTTTTGCTGTGTAAGTAAACCCAGAAAACCCATTTGGTTTGACGCTCTGTGTTTCTGAAAAAAAAATGTTCAGACCTGACCAGAATTAGAGCAACTGAATTTCACAGATCTTTTCACAACTTCTTCACAATTTTCAGGTGTATTGATGATACTTTAATTCAAATTGCATCTGGAACTGCTGTTTCTGGTATTTGGCAAAAATAAAGCAGTGTTGCTATGTCTTCAAATGAAGCAGTACAATGACATCAAATGAAGCTGTGTTATGTAACAAAGACAATTCTTTCCTGATCCAATTTGTTTGCAAGTCTCTAATGTCATGCACAGGAAATAGCCATCCGTGGGCACAGAGAATAACTGAATGCCACGAATGCTGCTGGTCCATTGCAGGGATATTTTCTCTTTGTTTTCAGATACATCATTTGGCCAATGTAATACTGGTCCTCCAGCACCTGAATTTGCTTTGAATCCTACACCTCAATGGTCTTCTGGATCTGTTTCTGGAGAACAGGATGTTAGTAAAGTTCTGAAGTTGCTTTTTGGGAGCTCCTCCTTTTGCTGTGGCACATAAGCTAAGTCATAAATTGATTCTAAATCATGAATCTGCTCCAATGTGGTGGTTCTTTTTTGCAGCTGCTGAGAGAACACCTGAACATGAAAGATTCTCTTTAAAATTTTGAGCAATTCTTTCAAAATTCTGAGATTCTCTCAAAATTTTGAGAATTTTGGAGTTTCGCTTTGACCTTTATTTTACATATCAACAAAAGCCAGCATGTTACTTGTGTTCACTTATTCTTTTTTTTTGAAATTTCTACTTTTGTGACTGGTTTTGTGAAGAATATGTCAGGAATTCGTGGAAAGGACCACATTTCCCCCTGTATGTTCCATTTTTTTTGTTTGCTCTGGAGAATCCACGTACAAAAAATGTGGGCTGTCCGATAATGTTTCGGAAACCATCATATTCTGGCTGATGGTGGGCCTCCAAGGGCAGATTTTGTGGATTTTTGAGGCCCATATTTGGGAAATGGTGGGTCGGAGCACAGTACCATCTGATTGTTTTTTACGTTCAGGTAGGGTTTTAAAGGAAAA
>JASGXE010014876.1:0-11996 GCA_030068105.1 Sinentomon sp. SZTP_YWyxl
GCCGGAAAAAAACAGATGAAAGCATCATTTTGAGCCAAAAGTGAGTGTTGCAACAGAAATACTGTCACGCTTCATTTTTACCTGTCTCATGGTAAAGAATGACTTCGTTTTTTACTAGGAAAGCTTTTGAAGAGTAAAGTTTTTGAAGGGCTTACCCACTGGAATGTTGTTACTTTATAGATATTTGAGATTTTTACATGCCCTCCCTTCATGCTATCATGTTTGTAAAGATATCATTTTAATGTTTTTCTCAATGGACTCACTCGTGACTTAAAAAGTGTCATACCTTGGACAAACAATTATCTTCACACTGCCAACAGGGATTATTGTTTCTTACTTCTTAACATTATCTTGTGTGTACCTCGTTTTTTGGACTACACCCACTTTGCAACTTGAGCAAATGGGGGAATTTACAGTTTACGAATCCAATTGCTTCAGCTACATCCGTTGAACTTCACCATACCATCATTTTCTTTCAATAACTATGATTTCTACTTTCAAGCCACATGGTACATTGCACGACGTCATGGCCATTTTTTGTGTCTTCGTTCTTTTTTCTGATTGTCTTCTGATAATTTTTTAAGGAAAAAGGAAATAAGCTTGTCCTTCACCACCTTTTCTCAAACTGAATTTCAACTGGACAGAGCAAATTGGGACTTAGGCATATTGGCAGAGAAGGCATCTTAATGGGGTTCAGCAGTGCATCAACCCTTCTGACATCAATGGTAAGAGGTCATGGCCTTACGAAACGTAAAAGTTAAGCCAGTTTTTACTGTGGATTTGTTGGACTGATTTCATCCAGATACAAGTACTTGTGGTTGGGCTGCAAGGTGTGTTTGTTGACATTTGGTTTTTTCCAGAGTTAGATTTCATTGTAGATGCTTCCATTTTATTGCCCTCGTGGCAACCTTCATCTAGAGACTGCTGCGCGAAACCTGCTTATTCCTCTCATGCTAACCTGGTCTGATTTTGATTTCATGTTAGTGCCGTTTCTTGATGGGTGTTGAATTTGCTTCCAGAGAATAAAGTTGGGAGGTTGGATAATTATTATGAATCTCCGATGCATCTCTAAGACTGAACTTTTTTAACCTCTTTAATTTGTTTTGTCTTTTAGAGCAATTTTTCTCCCGGAGCTTGAAATTTTTGAATGGATGTTACATTTGTCAGCTGCTATTCTGATTTATAATACTTGTATTGGAAGTTATTATTGTGTACAGATTCACTCCGGACTGTTGTGTCTGAATCTGAAATCTCATACAAGCCTGTGAAAGAATCAAATAGAGAAACATAGAGATTCCTTGAAAAACCTCACTAGGCAAGTTTAATGGCGTTTTCCCCTGCAGCACAGCCATTTAACTTTTTCACGTTATGGGACCATCGGCCCCCCACCAGAACCGGCTGATCAGAAAGAAGTCAAAGTGTGATTGATAGTTGTTGGGGTTTTCGATGGATTAACAGCAGCCACGTACGAGTAGAGCCATGGAAGGAAAAATTGAAAGACTTGCCTGGTGAGTGCAATCTCAAGTCAAACAACCCCCTTCTAAAATTTCCGCTCTTCCTTTATCTTGCCCTCCTAAGATGTATCACAAAGTTTTTAAACCCTAGTTCACACTTTAAGGGGGGGGGATCTTCGGATTGTTAAAAAATGATTAAAAATGGTATGTTGGTGTTTTTGGCGATCTTATGCACAAAACCTTCCTGATTCCAGTGGTGCAATCCGTTTTCTGAAATTCCACATGATTTAGAAGTTATGGACTAAAATGCAAAGGCACCACAATGAATTTTTACGCTATCGCATAATCTATCGGTAATTGACGTCTTTCAGAAAAATGACCATTATTGCACAGAAAGTTAGCAAATTAGACAAAATTTGATCATTGTAACCAAATCAGGACCATTTTTTTAAAAAAAGAATGCCAAATTTCAACCTTCCAAGTTGCCCATAGGTTGAGATATGGCACAAAAAGTTCGAGGATGCCAAAATTGGTTTTTCGAAGTTGAAAAATCAACTCTTCGCAAATCTTCAATTTACTCGGAACTCTGATTTTTCATGTTCGGCAAACTTTTGGATGTGAAATCTCAGCTTGGGAACCAATTGGCCACAGCTGCGAAACTAATAACACTAGGAGGTGTGAATTTTTGGACAGATCTTATCAAATTGTGTGCAAAGTTTGATCAAAATCGGTTGAAAAATAAAAAAAAATTGATCAAAGGTTCCTCCCCCCCGCCCTTAATGGTCTCTGCAAGCACCAGAAGCTTGTATCTTGTGCGCTTGCTTTCCTCATCTTTCACATCTAAGGAGGACAGGATAAAGAATTGTGGAAACTTTGGAGGGGGTTGTCTGACTTCAGATCGCCCTCATCAGGCGGTTCTCGCATTTTTCCCTTCATGGCACTTCCTTGACTGCTGTTCATCCACCGAGGACCTCAACAACAATCAATCACACTTTCGACTTCTTTCCGATCTTTAAGAATGATGATAGATCATGTAACTCTTGCGGTGGAGAGATGTGGTCCTGATTTTACCCGCAATTGCGGGTAAAATGCAAAATCAGATGGAAAAATACATGGCAGCGCTTTTACCCGCAACTTTACCCAGACCAGATCTCTCCGACGTTGCTGGTGAACATGTGTTCCCTATTTCTGATCCCGGAATCGAGTAAATTGCAATTGAACTCGATGACCTGGAGATCAAGAGACTCATGCTCCTGCTCCACCGACTGAGAAAACCGGGAGTGGCCTGATGACTGTTCTTTTTGGGCATAATGTTCAGAGTTCGTGAAATTACAATTTTCCACGAACTCTACATTTTGGTAAGAAAATGTGCAACTTCTAGAATTTTATTCGCATGATTCGGTAAAGCACACTCGAAATTTTGAATGGTTCAGGTGAGCTGGATGAATCAGTGACCGAGTCAGGCAAGATAATAAAGTTAATGTTATCCACAATATCACCTGTATGCCTCAGTTTTACTTTTTCAACCATAAGTGGAACATCAAGGTCAATCTCCACTTGACAAAGGAAAAAGAACTTAGCTGCTCTCAATGTCGATTGATCAGGTGATTTGGCTTTAATCCTCCACGGATTTCATTTTTTAATGGAAAATAGGGTAAAGTATTCTGCATTTTGTAACTCGTAACAAACTTATCTTAAACACTTTTTCTAGGCTATCAATTTTTCATGCTTCTAAAATGATTGCAAGTGCAACAATATAAATATCTTAATTAAACTTATTTCTCTTAATTAATTGCTATTGTGATAAAAGTTTTGTGCTTATGCAATTTTTGAATCTTAGGTTTTCGTGATCATTGTGATTTTTACATTGTAATTAGGTTCTATTTATTGTTATCATATTTTTGTGCTATTGTAATGAAATGTGTGGCACATTTAGTGCAAACCGATCTTTTCACTCTTTTTGCGGCAAAAAATGTGGCAAGCAAGGAAACATGTTCTGGTTTTGGGCAACTAGCTTGTTTTTACGCAGGTTTTTCTGGTGTCGGTTATGCCAAATTTCTGACCTGATTGATCTGAATATGCTTGAACAGTCCTTATTCACTCCCTAAGATACGCAGCAAATTATAATTTTAAATCCATTCCGTCACCAAAAAATCTGCATTCCCTTTGAAAGTGGTTATCAATGATCAAGAACTTGGTGCACAATGTCACGACAGACGTTTTTTTGGTGTGTGACGAAAGCTTTCATGCTAATTCTGAAAGAGCTTGCAGAATATTTCCCTACCTTTTTGGTGCCCCTTCTGGGTTTTACTGCGCAAACTCACTGTCTCAGGGACCTTAAAACGGACTCGTATAAACAAAGGTCCCTGAGACAGTGAGATTGCGCAGTAAAACCCAGAAGGGCACCACAAGGTAGGCAAACATTAGAATATCAGGTAACTTAAACCCTATTCATAATGCTACGAGAACCTGCACTTAATGTGACAAAAGAAGGCGAGCCTTCCAGCCATTTATAAATTATCTCGAGCGATAAACTTTCACTCTCTTAGCGATGACCTTCTTTTGCAAATGCGATGAACAAGCCAAAGAGCGCTTCGCTTTAATTTTGTGGTTCTTATTGTGTGCAGTTTTTTTCTGACTTGAATCCGGACATGATGCAGGTAGTGGATGAACTTGTGTGTATATCTAACTTTGTGAACTCTACTGAAATAACTCTCTTGTTTTCATCTGTAACTGCTTTTTCAGAGATTCTTTTTTACGTCCACAATTCTTGTTTATTAACCCACCAGTTTTATTCGACATGCTGTTACGTACAAGAAGCTTTTCGTTGATTTAATTTTGCAGTCAAAGCTGGAAGAGTCAATTATGCTGTCTTGAGACTTTTCCTTTTTTCATTATTTATTCTTTGTTGTTCATTTCTGCATGCACATTGGACAAACTTTTTGTTTCTCTATGGGAGAAAACGTTGATTGAAGTAGGCAAAAAGGTGGAGTTGGATGTCAATGTTGGAGTTGACCAATGATCTCAAAGTTATGCATTCCAATGGTGGCCCTCAACTGCCACAAAAAAAAACAAACACCCATTTAAAATGCATAGGTCTTCCTGTGCTCCCTCAGAAAATAGCAGTCAATAAAATGGCTGAGGCTCCTAAATATTTTGTTTCTATATGCATGTGTTAAAAAAATTTCTTCGGAAAACTTTGCACCTGCAAACTCAATTCCTGCATCTCATAAAAGATACCATTAAGAAAAGGTAGTGAAGGCTTATTGTTGTTTGCTATTTATTGTGTGTTTTCACTACTTTTTGCATCATGGTAAACTTTGCGCCTGCAGACTTGAGTCTTGCATCTCAGATGACAGCATTGTCCGCAAAATAGACAGTGGCATTTGTTTGCCATTTGTGGTTTTGCCATCATCAGCAAAAAAGTTAGTTGAGATTTTTTTAATTGTTCGCTGTTTGTTTCTGTTTATTTTTTCACTTACCGTTTATCGCTGTTTATTCTTCTGAGGTGCAAGAATTAAGTTTGAAGGTGCACATCGCAGTTTGATACAACACACAAATGCGAGCAATAATTTTCATTCGTTGTCTTTGTTGTTGAGACAACGCTATCTGTTGAGGTGCATGAATTCAGTTTTGAGATGCATCCGAATAGTTTGTTTGCAGGTGCAAAGTTAAAGCGAGGTTTCAAATGCACTACACAGAGAACCCAAACAACCCAACCTAACCCAATCTAACCTCCTGACCTAACTGACTACCCGACAGAAAAGACACACCCTATACCTCATGATGGCGCCTAAGGGGCATATAATTGCACGGCCAAGAGCGCAGCTTTTTTCTGACATGGGACGAAGGCCCCATGTTGGCCACCGAATAAACTCAAATCAAAATTAAGCTAACCTGACCTCACCTCCTAACCTAAACCCGGAATTTCAATTTCAAAATCTTGGGGACACCAACTGCGATCGGGTCGCCAAGAGAGGCTACGATCTCGTCCTCACCATGTTCCAATGGTGATGGTGTTGGGAAACAAGATGCTGCTAATTACAATACAATACAATTTGATTTGCTTGGACATTGTCCGGCGCAAATCAACAGGTGGGAGGGGGCTGGTTGAAATGGTTCAAGTTAGTTGCAACTACTTCAAATTCTTGTTGCCATTATTCTATGTCCAGTTCTATGTCCAGCCATTCTGCCTGATGTTACTTGTCCCAACTTCATACAGTGTCCATTAAAATGCATTGGTCCAATAATGAGACAAACGAAAAAGGCTGGGTGAAAAAATAGGTGAAAAAAATAAACGGAAAAGACAAAAAACAAGTAGAAAAAAAATGGTCGCAATGTAAACCTAGAACACTTGTCGGTGATACCTGCAACTGGCGTTGATGATTCCGACTCCTGGACTTCTTTGCTCGGTTCCAGACCATCGAGAACTTGTCCCGGGGACAGAATAGACTACTGCAGGTCTGCCCTCTAATCGAAACGGGTTCAACTTTCGATTTCCGGCCAAAAGGAAGGAAGAACAATCCTCGAAATGTCCGATTATCTGAGATTTAAAAATTATAAAAATCGTTCCATTTAAAAGAGCATAGCATTTAAAAATTTAAATTTAGGCATTTCTTTTTTAAAAATAATAAAAAAATTGTTCCGTTTAAAATAGCATAAGCGGACAGTGCGGAGAACCCCCAAGAGGAATTTTGGCCTGCCCTCGTAAAGTTGAAAGAATGGATGTAGAGGTAAGCTGCTCGTTTCTTGGGACTTTCATAGCTTCCTGGCTTATTCAAAATTCCTGGCTTACTCTATGAATGTAGCTCATTCCCATGCTGTGGAGTATTTTAACTCACCAGCACCTAGCTGTTGTCATGTCACCAGCCTACCTAGCAACCTTCCAACGAGAAGCCAAGGATCTGGGGTGGAACTCCTTGGGTTCTCGTAGGAAGGTTGCTAGGTTGGCTGGTTTATTCTTGGGGCTGAATAATGTAGGCAGCTGGTACTCTGTAAAGGAGTTTTTATTGCCACCTGGTCTTTTTGGTAGACTGAGACCATGATTTTAAGCGCTATTCTGCTGCTTGTCACAAAAATGTGGGGAAGTATTCTCTTGCTGTCCGGACCGTGAATTGTTAAAAGCCCTGGGTTCTAAGGTTTTTGGGACAGATAGTGATATTAGTGTGGGCACCTTCAAGTGAAATGTCAGATCTTGGCTGATGAAGTAACATGACTTTTTGTGCTCTTGTTCTGTTGGTATATCGCCATCGATGTTTTGTGTTGATTTGTGCCTGGACTCTCGTCCTTGGAAATTAAGTTATTTGATTTGATTTGATGAGGCTTTGAAACTCTGAAAACAACAAATTAGAGGGATGAGAATCATGTTCAGACGGGATAGAAAAGTTTTCTTGTTTTTCCATTCACTCCAATGCCTTGGAAGAAAGAAACCATTCTGCAAACAAAATGAATGTCAGATTGTCGAATAATGTGATCTCGCCTTGTTCTTGCCAGTTCACCATGAAATGTTGGCAAAGATGGATAACATTTCCATTTCATCGCCATTGTTTATCATTGTTTTTTTTTTTTTTCATTTTTGTTTTCGCGCGAGTTGTTTTCTTTAGGTAGGAACTTAGTCCAGTGAAATATACAGGAGTATTGTTGTATTAAAATGCTTGCTTTTTGTAATATTGATCTTCATTGTAACAAGATCGTGGTCCATGGCTTTATTCCAAAAATGTTTTACACGTTATGTCCTTGTCTTGAAACAATTACGCAATAAAATAGGTTTGTTGAGAAAGGTTTTATCATTGCCTTGTGACCGTACTAAGTGCGTTGATTTTCTGTCCACGCAAAAAGTGCCCCTATGAGCAAACGATGGTTGTTGAATTGGGGTCTGGCGTGCATGTAACATGAGCTGATGAATGTGTGACATTTTTGGCATTGAAATTTGTGTTTTTTTTTATAAGATCTTCCAATCTCATTTGCATGCGTCATTGTTTAAAATGAGTTTGGGTGAGCTCTAAAAAATTTCTCCGGGGTGCTATTATGAAGAAGCTGGTCAGAATGGTGTTAGACCTTCATTAAGGTTTTTGAAATAGGATTCAACAGTTTGCCATTGGTGTATGTGCTGACAATATGTGACCAGGGTTCCCACAGGCAGGGAAAGTCAGGGAAGGTCAGGGAAAGTCAGGGAATCACTTCAAAGGTCAGGGAAAGTCAGGGAAATGCCCAAAATATGCGAAAAGTCAGGGAAAATCGCAAAGGTTCATATGGATCATCAGGATCCCGTTAGCCTGAAAATGATCTAGAAATGAAATTTTGAGCCAAAATCAACACTTAAATTTGTAAATTTCTTCCTGCCTCAGACACCGTAACGCCTACGGTGGGCTTTGAAGCAACACTTATTTTGGTATTTTGGAAGCTACATTTTCCTTCAGTTTGGTCAGGAAATGGCTCGGCAAAGGTCAGGGAAAGTCAGGGAAATGGATTGACAAAAGTCAGGGAAAGTCAGGGAAATGAAAACTAAAAAAGTTGTGGGAACCCTTTATGTCCTTTCCATTTGAGCTTATGATCATTATTCTTGTTTTCTCGAGAAATGAAACATTGTTTCATTGAGGCCCACTAAAGGTCAGTGACAGTGACATCATTCCTTCGAGCTATGTGAAAATGTCATTTCTGCTTTCTCGCAAAATTCATGAACGGAGTCCCAATAATTCTTAATGGTATTTCCTATTGTTAGACCTAAATAAATGTTCTCATATTTATTCGAAACAGAATGATCAATTTCCCCGGGACTTTGCCATGAATCCCAACATGAACATTGCGTAGAAAAATAGATTTTCATTCTGATCTTCTGGGAAACTGCTTGCAACAGTTGTCAGCAAATCCACGAGAATTGATCATCGGTCGAGATCTGATTGAGTGAATCAAGTGGCCAGGCCGTTATTTACATGGATTCCTCAAGGTGAAGACATCCCATTTCCTTTTCATTCGTTCTTCGCCTGCGGCTGCTGTGTGGCACATGTTGTCAAACATGTGTTTGAAGATCACATGATCTCGTTTTGGTGTACGTACGTTCGTCTTTCCATGCAGTTGTGAAAACAAAGGTTGACAAAATTTGTTCTATTGATCCTCATTTTTCATATTTTTTTTATGTTGTAAACGAGTCGGGTATCTCCAAGGGTCCAAGAGAAACGTAAATTTCACCAACTGGAGAATTCTTTGTTTTCGTATAAGCGAAAAATCACCAGTTTTTATGTTTATTTTGCATCAAGACTGTGGGTCAAACGTTTGCCACAGATTCCTTGATTTTTTCATTACCAGACCAAGGGCGTATAGCCTATGCAATTTTATTTTATTTTAACTGATAGGTAACTTTCAACATTGCTGCCCAATGATGATCTTCTGAGGGTAATAAAAGAACACCTGGCAGCTTTACCACAATGATGTGAATGAATCCAAAACCGAATTCACAGCTTGTGCTGCCTTAATTGCAGAGCTATTCCTCCATATTCTATTAGAAAATTCCAAATCCCTGTTCTTTATTCTCTGCAGAATTGTGTGCATTACGCATATCATAAGTTGCTGAAGTCAATTTCGTGAAGCACATTATCGGTGGCCATATGAGATATCAATGAGAATTTCTATCCAGTCTTCTTTTCCAAGGCCTTTTCAGTGGGAACTGTCATGGAAAAGTGAAACTTGGAAAATTGGTTCAGTACTTTAATGTTATTTTTTGCAGTTTGTGGCACACATTGCAGTTGGCGCCGAAAGAATGAAAATATGACATTCTACATCTTTTGACTACACATATTTTTTATGTTTCCAATGGTTTTCAAGTACAGCTATAAATTTTTAGAGGAGAAAGATTGGAAGCTCACGCACCAACTCCATGAAAATGTATTGAGATAGTTGAAGCCAGCTACCAGATGTCACTGTGTGCACTTTGTGATGGAGAACGGCGATGTTTCGGTCGATTTCATTCGAATGTTCAGTTTAGTTCAGTTAGGGTGTATTTTTCCTCTGGGTGTCCTGGTTTCTTTGAGCATCTGTCTATCCCTAGATACAGAGAGAAGTGTTATTTGTTTGATCGTCACGATACCTGGTTTGTTTTGCTCAGAATGGTTGCCGTTTTTCAGTTTCAATTGAGCTCCGTTGTCAGTATTTCTTTGTTGCATGTCAGTCTTCCGATTTTCCAAAAACTTGAAGTTGCGAGCTCGGAGCTGAGGAGCTGTTTCTGATTGACAAGCTATGCAAGCCCAATTTTTCTTTGATTCCTTAGAATTTTATCTTCATATCAATTGAATGGCATACATCTGCTTTGGCCATCCATCCTGAACGCTGCTTGGTAGTTTCTCCCTTTTGAAGATTCAGATGTTCATCTGCATTTAGTGGACAGCCATCAAACAAAAATGGCAACGTAAGTCTTTAACAAATAACCCTATTCCTCTCTGCACAAACTATCTTCATGCATTGATTTTGAGGTATTTTGTTGTGCATGCATTGGGAAAGCCTGTGACTCCGATGCTGCATTTTAAAACAGCAACACAGTTGAATGGAATCATCAAAGTTCCCTTCATCGCAGAGACGTGGAAAGTTGGAGAATGGGAGATTGTATGTTTACAGATATCAAGAACACTTGGCACTGAATGTTTACAGATTATCAAGAACTAACTTGGCACAGAACTCTGAATCAATTTTAGGCGTGACGTTTCGGGGATATAGCGCCCTCGCAATGCCTTCTTTGGAGTTGTTGTTCGTCAATGAGGGTGCGATACCCCCGAACCATCACGACTCCCTTCATCATTTTCCATAGGTGCCCGCAAAGCTCTTGTTGTTCTGTTATCATTTGATTTGCCTATCCATTTTTGTTGTGCTTGACAGAATGCAACAGTGATGGGAAACTCTGATAGTGTTTTGCGGGTACACAAATTGAAAAAAAAAAGAAAGAAAACCGAGGGTCAACTCTCTTCTCAAAGTGTCAAATTTGTTGAGACATGTTTTTTACTACAATACTCGATGGTCTTTTGAGCCTTGTGTCATCTTGTAGGACTATGTAACCGGTGATTAGATTGTTTCATGTGATTCTTCACTCCAGATGGAAACCCGGTTCGGGGATTAAAAAAAAGGATTCCCCTGAAAATTTTTGATGGTGTCTGCCCGTCCCAACTCACGCCAACAAGGGTGCTTGCAAGGCTGCCAGAGACGTGTTTACCAGCACCTTTAATTTGTATACCGCCACTCCAGCTAGCATTCGCATGGCGGTGGGCCAGAGCATTGGGATAAAGGGAGAGGCTCCGCTTCGGCAACGGGCCGGCCGGTGACCGGAGAGGTTAGCCAGGTTGTTGGGTAGCAGCTTCTTTTCTGCGAGCTCTTCTGTCTCCGTCTTAGGCTGCTGGCTTCTTCGGCTCCGTCTTAGGCTGCGGGATTCTTCTATGACTCTGTCTTAGGCTGCGGGCTCCTGTGGCTCAGTCTTAGGCTGCGGGCTTCTTCTTTGGCTCCACGCTGCGCCCGCACTGGCATCACTTGACTCCAGCAGCGGCCGGACCCGGCTTCCTCGGTAGCCTCTCCTATGCTCGGCTGCCTTGATTTGCAAGCAACGAGCATATTTTTTTCGTGCTTTTCAATGCAAGGGACTCTGATTTGGCTATGCTGGGCCCAACAGGCTGCTCAGCAGGTTGCCCTCATATACAAAAAAATAGAAAATTTCAAATCGCAAACTGCCGATTCAAGGCATATTTTATTCACGCCGAGCAGCCTGCAGATCAGGGCTTGATAATAATTTTTTTGTTTTGTCATTCATTCAAAATACATGAACATGAACTACAATTTGAAATCACCAGGAGGGTGGCATGGACTGTCATGGAAATCAATGGCATGGTCTGTCAGTGGTAAATTTCCGTATGTCTTTTCAAAATGCAGTTTTATGATCCAACACCCAAATCTCTATGGGCAAGAGATTCCAATGGTCTATTCCTCTGTATTCCACACTGTTTAGGCCATAACAAGTTCTGGCAGGGGATGTAAAGGGAGCTTGTACGATCCTGATCTCGTGGAATTTTTGCTCAGTAAATCTCGTTGTCCAAAAAATACACCCCGATTGTTGTTGGTCCCATCTCTTGTCATCATGAACACAAACAATGCCAGTTTCTCACCGTAAGGACTCTGCAAAGGCAAGATTTTCAAGGCTTCAAATAAAGGTGAAGAATGGGCATAGTAATCAGAGTTCGTAGCAATTCGAACTATTTTCTTTTGCACCTTCAAAAGTGACAACTTCAATTTGCTTGTTATGGCACCACCCCAAGCCTCAAGACAATACACAACGTGTGGATATATGAAAGCATAATAAAACTGTTTTAGGACTTCCATTGGTAAATATTTGATTTAATACATCAGACCTGTGAGCATAGATGTTTTGCTTATGTTTGAATTAACATGAGATTTCCATGTAAAAAATTCATCGAAAAGACAACCCAACTATTTAAAGCTGCTAACGTTAGAAATCAAAAACCCATTAATCTGTAAATTACCAACATCATCTGGAACCATTTGATACGCCCG
>JASGXE010014877.1:0-24222 GCA_030068105.1 Sinentomon sp. SZTP_YWyxl
TACATGTGGTCCCATCTAGATTTCTAGGTCAGCTTTGTGGTATAACCTTTGCCCACAGTGAAAAAAATGAATTACTGCGTTCTTCAAGCAAACCCGAATTACGTATCGCAGTCCGGACCGTCTGCTTTTGCCTACTTTTAAGTGTAATGATGTACTTCATTATTTTGCATATCCCGTGATATGTCTAAATAAAATGTTGGACTCCACTGTGCTGTTGTGCACTCAACGAAATGCATTTCTGTTCCTTAAATATCCCGCGTGAAACCGTGTACAACAAGGAATAACGCAGCCTTCTTCGTCCGCTTTTGTCAATGTCTCCGCAAATTCTCTTTATCAATAGAGCCCAAGAAAGTATTTCCATTCAAACCAGTTACTACCAATCTGAAGAGATGTAAAACATGTAATCGTGGATATGTCATGGAATGTGTCAAGATATATCAATGTAAAGAATGCTGTATCCAACTTACCGGCGGCAATGAATCCCTCTTCATGACTGGAAAATATCGCCAGAGTAGCTTACGCACGCTGAGCACCATTTTAGCCGTTGTTTTTCTGGACTAGAACAGAGAGGAAAATTTTGTATTTGCACAAAATGTTAGAAAAATTCAAAAGAAAAATGTAATGTGCTTTCCAAGCCAAGAGTAATTTCGGGAAAATACATGTATAGGAACGCGGTACCTGTGTTTCTATAAAAGCAGATCCACTGCACCTTGTGGAAAAAAACTAAGAGCAAGTGCAGCTCACAATGACGTCCACTGTGCTTAATATGAGCTGTCAAATAGTGGTTTGCTTTTCAGTTGAACTAAATTGTCGATCATTTCTCGAAACGTTTTTTCTGACATTGCCTGCAAATCGGCGTCAAGCTAAATAGGGGCCCACCAAAATAACTTTTTCTACAGGAAAAATTCCAATGGGCAGGTAAAAACAGGGAACATCCAATTTGGTATGCAGTCTCATATGCTCGAAGTTTTTTGGTGGGAATAACATACGCTGTCTTTTGCTGTCTTGTCATTGTCACCTCTTTATCGGCCTCAATCTCATATCTCTTACAGCTTCTTCCGTCAAAAAGAATATTTTTCTAAAAAAGTCAGTTCCCGATTCTTGAATATGCTTGCTCTGCCTGGGATCCCTTTCTTGCATGCCACATAAATTGACTTTAAAGTGATAAGAGATGTGCGAAGCTTACCGCATACTTTCGCCTATACTATCACCATTAAAATGCTCATGCTCGTAACATTTCAGTTTTATGAGAACAATTCGTGAGTGGAACCCTCAAGGGCTCACAAAGGTTTGTAGAACATATAAACCTGTTCTAATTCAGTGTCGATGGCATCATTAAAATTCAGCTTTTGGACACTTTCGAAAATTATTTTCTTTGTGTGGTGTGCCACGAAACGAGTAAACTTGTGCATGTAAGTATTATTCGCTTTCTCCTACATATTGTATCTCCTCTGTGTTTTATCGCCTGCACAAGTTCCTCACACCAAAATGGGGAAATCAACGGTCGGCTTGGACAATTCTAGCATAAGATTGCAAACTTGGTCGGATGTAGACTATGTCTACATGATCATTTATGTGATTTTTTTTTTGTTTCTAATGGCTTCCTATGTTCAATGATTTTTTCTATGTTTTTGTCAACACAAATGTGTGATTAAAGGAAAAACCCACAAATACGCACAAGATTATGCATCCGCTTCCCATTTGTTTATGAGTACACATATGTGTTATCCAACAGATGCTGTTCAGCACGTCAGATTATGCAAGCTTAAATAAACGTGAGGACAGAACTTACGATACTGTTGACAAACAGTATTCCACATTCTACTTGTAAACGTTGACCAGCTTCGCAAATTACAACCATCAGGAGAACAAAACATACCAACTCGCCGATGTTGACATTATTCGGGAGTTCCGACATTTTAATTTCGTTGGCCTTTGCCAGTTTAACAAACATTATCATTTGAATTACTTTGAACAAAAAACTCATCACAATTCTCAATAAGTTGAACAACAGCGGTGTGCTCAAATCGGAAGGAAATTGCTGAATTCAAAGTAGAGTTCGGACAGAGTCGCCTCGGTCATTGTACTGCTGCTTGCACTGACGTCACTGCGAGACACTACGGATTGGAAATCCAATGTCTTTGAAGCTGGACTTTTGAAGGGATTATTCAGAACTGATACCCGCGCACTGAATGCGGACAAACCATAAATATACAGCAGTAATTGAAAATGATGGATTGTTTGAGCCCATGCGGTCGTTACAGTTGAAATTGTTTGTGGCCGGTATTTCGGATCAACTGTGAGAACATGCGTGAAATATGGTATCGCAAGCAAGAAAAAAGGATTGATCCACAACAGGTGGGTTTTGCAGGTGAATTTCCACGCGGAGGCCATTTTAAACTCTACGACTAATTTTTTATCAAAATTCATCAAGGATTTTTGATATCTCAGGAACACTAAAAAGGAATGCGGTAGCAGTAACGCATGAAATCGGTCAACCTGACAATGGATTATGTAGAGAGGAATGTTCGCCTGCCCCAGAAAGCTTTTGATTCCCGACAGAAATATTGTTGTTTGTTGAGGCCAAATCATGATCAAATGCAGAACCTCGTACAGTGTAGTATAAATGAAAAAGCGAGTTATGGACGATGTGGAAAAATATCGCCGAGAGTCAAATGAAATAATAACATAGCCTTCGGCAAAAGAGTAACGGCTAACATTCTGAAGGGCGATCCAAAGAAACTGTTTAAGGCTTTAAAATATCGTCTGAAATTCGGCATCGTTGCTGATTAGTGGTCGATAAGAGCGTGATGCTTCTCAGGCCCTTGATCAGATGTTTCAATAAATTGTTGGAATTTCAGTTCAATGCTTCAAACTGAATTGAGTTTGCTTATAGTGATCATCTTGCTGGAGTGATATTGAGGATAGCAACTTAATAAATGTCAGGCACCAATCCAGCAAGTTATCTCAGTTCTATATAAAAAATATATTTGAGAAATGCGGTATTATGTAAAGAGAAATGTGATATGTCCATTTGTGCGCTGATGACAGAAAAAATCGGTTGAATTCTTGGAAGTTCAGTTGCAACACTATTGACCGATACCAAGTTGTGCAAACCCTTCAACAAGCTTTCGCTCCAGCTTCCGAAATTACACGATTTGATTCAAAATGGAACCAGGTAACATTTTTGTGACAATACAGTGACAATAGAAATGTGTCTCAGTAAAAATTATTGCTTCGAGTTGTAAGTGCTTCGAATTTCAGTGCTAATCTTTCAAGATAATTGCGCCTTTGGAAATTGCAAATGGGTCATTACACCATGGGTCGAAAAGGAATACTTCGTTGAAAGGACCATAGTTTCCAATAAATTTTGCATGACAATAAGCGGAAACGCAACCGAAATTCGGTAAAATCATCAGAGCTACTTCTGCTATACTATTGCAAGAAAATGCATTTCATCCCGTTTTTAAGGACCAGTGGTGATATTCTGTCTCGTAAGTTTTAAGCTACAGCCAAAATAATAATTATACTCCTGTATGTTTTCTTGCATATATGCAGGGAATTATGCAACGGCAGGACAGCGGAAACCCCGCTGCAAATACCAAAACAATAAAATTCATTTTGTTACATGGATTGAAGACAAACGCCAAAACGCCAATGTTTAGCGGTAAAGAGTGGTGAAAAATAACAACTTTAAGGGACGCAGATATTGGATGTGATTACGAGTTTACCTTTCGGCAAATTGCCATCTTTATTTAGTCTCTCACATCTCTGCACATTACAACGCAGCTTTTTGAAATATGCGAGAAACAACATGAATGAGCATGAATGATAGACACAGTAATTTATAGCCAGCAGTGATGAAATTCATTCTCCATAAAATTCAATAAAATTAAAATAAGAACAGAATAAAAATAATCCTTCCCCAGCAAGAAATAAAAACTTAACACCATTACTCTGTGCGGTTGTGAGAGTGGTTCTGCAATGGTGCCATCCCATGACAAACTGGATGTATGAATGTTGAACCATGAGAACGCAACTCAAGCATATTTGAATGACCTTTGAGATTTTGGCCATCATTACACTAAAGGAATGATTATCTTTAAGCATTTATCATATCATTACCTTTTGTATAAAAATGTGAGAGGCGAAGATTTCGATAAAAATGTGAGAGGCGAAAAAATGTGAAAGGCGGTCCATATTCTTTACTAACCTAAAGAATATGGACCGCGTGCCCAAGAGATAATTTTGGGACAAGGACACGTTGATAGGTTAAGGAGTTGTGACCAGTTTCAGATATCTGAGTGTTACAGTATCTACAAAAAATGAACTGGGGCACACACATCAAGGCAGTTTTTTCTCAGGACAAAGCTGCCTTGAGAATTAATCGACGCAATTTTTCGCACGCTGAAAAATTAGGTTTCAAATTAATGGCTTACAAAACACTGTCCTACCCATTCTGGAAAATGAGTGTTGCACCTGAGATACCTTTCTTGCATTATTTTTCTCCTTATAAAAAACAATGATGCCTCATTAACATTGGTGGCAGTCACGGAGATCAAAATGCCCAATAAATATGCTGCCACAGGCACTCAAACGCTTGCAATTGGTGCGGCGCCCAGAACTGTAATGGTACGCGAAACCAGTGGCGATTTTGCGGGAAGGCAACTCTAATCTCTTGTTTTTCGAGAAAAAATGAATTAAGGCATCTCTTGGATTTGAACAGAGAGTAAAGGCCGAGGACCTTTGTAGTAAGAAATTTGTAGAAAAAAAATAAAGACGATTATCCGTACTGTTCTGATTAGGTTTCAAAGAATAAGATCAAGGCTAGGCGAAATTTAGAGAGTGCACTAAAATGCTGCTAAAAGTTGAAGTCCATGTTTTTTATTCCACTTGACAACGCTGTCAGACAGAGGCTGTTCAGTAGGATGATAACGGTAGTTTGCTGGGCACACGAACTGGCAATCATGCCAGGATATCCTTCCTTGGACCATACGTGTCAACCTTGGCGATATATACCTGACTTTCTGGGTTCCAATCTGCGCTTGCGTACTGGAGCAGGGGTAAAACTAAGTACAGATATGTTTTAAGCTCAGCTTCCTTGCAAGAGTATCCCATGTTTCTCACAAAGTCAAATTGATGCTGATTTCGTGCAAAAGCAACATGTAAGCCCCGTTGATGCTCTTCCCCGTTGACACTTTCCCCCTAAATCCATTCTAAATACAAGACATGAAATCGCGTTTGAATGAAGAAATAGGTATGTGAAGAAATGAGCATTTGAAAGAATTTCTAAATATTCAAAAAATGCAAAGAATGCTCCACAAAATTAACGAAGAATTCCAAATTCTCCAAATAATGATATGGTAAACGAGAATAAAAAATCTTTTTCAGATGCAAATCTAAATGTGACGAGTCCGCCTAGGATCTAGTAAATTGACGGACAAAGTAAATTGCTATGAATTTGGAGAATTTTGTGATGGAGTGCGATAGAATAGGCTGGAATCAAAGGGTAATAACTCCATATTTTGTCGGTATGGAGAAGCCCATTATCGTTATCATCGTTCATTGGACTGGCAATGCTGGCGCCAAGAAAACGAGGCGACAAATGACCTTTTGATTCAACCGATTCGAACAATCCGTTGAAACAAGGAATATTCAGTGTTGACTAATGTACGTAGGATGTCCAGAAAGTTTTTGACATCGACTATACGGATCTAAGGAAAATGTTTCTCGCCTTTACTGGTTTTCAATATGATCTTCTCATAGTTCTATGCACCGCTGGCAAATATCGTGGAGGTACCCCACATAGTGTAAGTTTGAAGTTTCCATGCAAGTCCTCGAACCAAGCAATTTTGGCAATGTTTGCCTCTGGATCACCATTTAATGAGGACCAGGATGAGTTTCATACATGTTGGCATTATCAATAACACAAATCCCAAATGAAGGTGCATTCTCCCCCAAAACATTTGAACCATACCAATTTGGATTGCGTCGCTGTCATCTCGTTAAAGTGCAGTCACATCATTGGCTCCAAGTTTGCATTTTTTCGATCCTCACGGAGGTTAGCGGAGGAAGGTATAGAATTGGTAATGTTTCTGCATGAAGAACGCAACATTCCGAACCAAGATTTGACAAGTGAACTCTCAAAAGACTACGTTCAGTTTCAAAATAGTTAAAGCTATTGAAGAACAAATCCTCATATCCGATGCAAAAAACTTTCCGGACACCCTTCGTAATTTACAGTTGGGCTTCCACAGAGTTAATGACTGACAAACGTGGATGTTCCGAAAAGGAGTGACTACAGAACTATGTTTTATGTCACTCCGTTGAGCGAGCCGAAGCTCCTGTTTTGAAGCCGGAAAAAAAATGTCAGCCCAGAATGCATCTGAAGAATATCACTGGAGTCAACCAACACAGCAGAAGTTGAGCAAAATTCGAAGTTCTGGTTAAAAAGCGTATTCTCTCAGGTGAATTATTATTGCCACTACCAATTATTTATTCCAGATATGGCAAGCCGAAGGCTTCAATTAAACCAACACATAATATTTTCAGTGGTCGTGAAACGGTATAAACTCCTTTGGGCTCTCTCTCAGAATATTGTTTTGGGACAAGTCAGACCTTTCCGTGAGGCCCTTTTGTCGCACAGATAAAGTTTTCTGACAAACCAAATAGACTGTACCGGACTTCAGTTGAGAGCACACTAGGCTTTTAAACAACCTTCAGGGTCCACCATGACAGAGCTGAACTTCACCATACCAAGGAATCAAGGAACTAAACCAGAGGATTCATGCTGAGAAAATAAAGGAATTCTTCTTGTATTAACAACTATGGAAACCCATCATCTGAACACAGAAGGAAGAACAATATACAAACTCAAAGAAATACCTGTGTCGAGGATCCTCGTCTATCTGTACATCCTTATCTAAGAAAGGGAACGATTCTGGCTTTTGCCCTGTGGCCAAACTTAAATTACGCCTGAAAACCGCCCTATTCATTCGGTTTGACACCTCGCGGTGCAACGCGCAACCTGGGAGTCGAACTCCTACCTACCGCGCAGGAAAAGGGAGGGACGAAGAGAAGGGACGTCGAGGATATCTTCAGCTTATCCACTGGACAATTGACTGATGCCGTGATTGTGGCTTGGCCAACATCAATCACGACTGGCACAGCGAGATTGCCAACACCTTCATCAACCATCAGTGGTGAAGATTCTCGTGTCGTCAATCGACATCGATCAACGAGTTCGTGGTCAACACCTCGTCAACACCACCTTGTGGGTATCACAGACACACTCGCGTTCATGAGACATCAACCAGGTGATGTTAATTGCGGTTATTTTTAACCCGACGAATGCGTAAGCATTGCATGCTTTTGTCCAAACGCAACCAGGACCGACGACTCTGCAACATCGACATGATCGACACTCATGTTCATTCCATGCAGGTAGGTGTGGTTAGCCACAGTTTGTCAAGACACGTTCGGTAAACTTGAATTTCTGGCATTTTACGAAGCCAGCTTACGTTCATGACGAAACTCGCCAACATATCACGACAGAAGGTGACGAAATTATCTCCGAAAACGATGACAAAACTCGTTGTCTTACGATCAATTGTGACAAACAGGAATCAACTGGCAGAACTTGAAAATATCAAAAGGACGGCGACTTGGCAATGGCGATTCAATAACTTTTCCCATGACAACTTATGTCCACCAAGACGAACTCGAATATCAAATTCCCTGACTGAAGATCAACTTTTGCCCACAGCGTTTCCCCAAAAACCTCCCTGCAGCTCCACAAAACTTCTCCAAAACCCTCCGTGAAAATTTACCAACCCGAGCGGCCATTTTGGCTTCCGGCCACGTGTAGCTTCAACGACGAACTCCCCAATCAAAAAACCATTTTCAAGTGTCCCCGCCGTCGGAACTAACTTTCAGACGATCGGGATTTTCAAGGAGTCGAAGCTTCCTGAATTTTGAATTTCGCTTTTTCATTCTCCGATTGTGCGACGAACATTCGCATTTTTCGGCAACGTGTTTTTGCTGCGCATTTGTGTCAGAACCACTCGTCTTTGCGGTGAACTATGTTAGAGTCGGCAGTAATTTCTGTTCCGTCGTACCACAAGTTTAGTCACCGCATGAATTTCATGTTTTCGGTGTGTTCCGTTTCCCATCCGTTCATAAATAAAATATCTCAATAGATTTTTGAGGCCGCAAAGACACAAACTGGTGGCGTATGCTCTACCATTCAGCATTGAAGTTGGGGAATTTCCCACTCGTTCCTTTCTTTTTAAATTTTATCCCGTCTTCATCAACGTTTGACAGGTGGTTAGTCGTTTTTTTAAAGTTCCACCTTGTGGCATTCCATGCAATAAATTCCTGTCTTCGAGCATAGCAAATTTATGTTAGCGAACCCTTTGAGCAACGAGTTTTCCTTATAACAACATTGCGATGTTTCAATTTACCCTGCTGCTGGCTCTAGACAGTTCATAACTGCGCCAATATCAAAATACGGAGCTAATCAAAAGTCATCGAACATAGACGATATTTCAAAGCACTGGTTAATACAGGAACCATCTAATTTCAACAGGGCTTGGTGCAACTTCACGCCTCACACGAGTGTCATGCTGTTTTGTGGCGCATGCTGACATTGAATCTAAACGGTGCCTGAGTTATGAACTCCTATGTTCGAAAACTTTCGATAAGTAGAGAGTATGCAAATCGTTAGCATCGACGGTTTCTTTCGGTTACCGATACAGCAAAATGGAGAATTCAAAAGTGAAATCTAATATATGGTTGCTACTAGCAAACCAGGAATTTTAACAAAAACTTACAGAAGCCAAAATCTGTCATGCAACTTGAATAATGTGTTTTCATTTTGACTTTCTCAAAAACAGAAACCATAACTTGGCATTCGAGCGAAGGTTTCATGTCCTCGCCCACAGAGGCAATTGCTGCCACTTTACCTTTTTTTTTGTGAAAAATGGAAGCCACCCTTTTCGGGCATGTATAGCAATTTCGCATAACAGAATGACCTAAACCTCGAAATTATACGCGGCTTGAAAGCGCTATCATCAATTTTACATAGAATTACAGAAATTCTACGATGAATTCAGACAAAACTCTTAAAAAACACTTAGACATGAGCGTCGGCACTTCCGCAAGAATTTAAGGACTGTCTGTCTGCCGATGTACTGAGTGAAGATCGGTTTACGTTTTTATCTACGGAGTTGCCTGGAATCGACTCAAAGAATCAGTTGTAAAATGTTTCCGCAGTAGGCTTCTATATGAATGTTAAACAATGGCAAAACATGTTCGTTTTTGACAGCATGCGAGTAACCATCATATGGATCGACTTTTGCTGTCGTTGGTATGTTTACCCAGCATTTCCAGGCTGAAATCGAGAAATGATGGTTTAAAATTATATTTAAGACTACTTCAGTGATTTTAATCACGAGAAGGTTTCCGCTCGTCGATGTACAATTGTCTACGGTGGTAATGTTTCGCGGTCATTGGCAAATAGAAGCTTCTGCAATTTTCGACCCGTTCAAGTGGTTGTTGCTTTCCATATTTTACATTGCCTGGGCAGTCATAAAACCCACATCTAAGAACGCTATATTCCATATCTTCTCCACTTCGACAATTGTATTTTTCATCGTAAACACTGATTTTATCAGGATAATCGAACTTTACATTGCTACGCCTGGGTTCTTTACGAGATACATATTCCGTATCCGAAAACTGTCGTCTCGGGTGACACAAATCTTCGATACTGTAAAGTTTCTCTCAGAGTACACATCCGTTATTCTATTCCCAGTATCTGCATATGCTTACATCAAATTGGAAAGATCTCTACAAAGTTTTCAAGCGGCGAAAATAAAAAGGCGCGATGGTACATTAAAATCTGTGAACATACATGTAGCTTGGATCGTAGTTTTTATAGCTGCGTCAGCTCAAACATTGTATAGCGAGCGGACGACCGTACCTTCAGGAAGGATAAGTTACTGGTATCGAGACATCACGCGTGCTCTCTGTAACGGAAAAAGTTTTCCATTGAAAATCTGATCCGAAAATCCATCTTGACCAAGGACAAGATAAAAACACCTGATTAGAAATTAAAACTAGAACATTCTCAATTATTTTCTCTCATTCTCATTTCTTTTAAATTGTGTTTAAAAGAAATGAGAATTTTAAATTTAAATATTTAAATTTTTTTCCTTTTTTCACACAGGTATCTCAGTTTTGGAAGGAGATATTTCAAGAATACGATCTCCAAAGAGCAGAAAAGAATAGGTTTTTGGTATGACATCATGTGTAAAGCCATCCGTTTTATTAAGCCATACAAGAAAAAATTGTCATCTGAAGAGCTGCCCTCTTATTCTGATTGTGGGTCTTTGTGTTATTTTGAAGTGGCTATTTTCTTACTGGGCAGCACGAATCACTATCCAGTGAGCCAATTCTTTACATCTTGCTCCAGTCACATAGATGCGGTAGATTTTTCAAATATAATTGCCATGAACAAAGGAAGCAGAATTCTATGCAGAGAAGGGCGCTTGCGAAAATGTTGTTGGATTATTGACAATTGTATGTATGTACAACCTCAGCAATGACAAAGCAATTTACAGATCACGAGCTGTGTCGTAAAACTTTTCACCGTCAGTTTTTTTTTAAATTTGGCTGTTTATGTATTTAGAACAAATTTTTAAATTTCAGTTTGTGTAACATTTGTGGCATAACATTCATTTTATGCAAATGCAAATCTGTAATTTCGAAATTTCAGTCTTCAAAGATTTGACAGAAACAAAATTTTTAGTGTTACTCTATTTTCTGAAGTGAATTGGCTGAAAGATGTTTAATGTTTCAAGATTCTTAGTTGTTTCCTTGGAATCCAATAATGGACAAAGGAGTATTGCACAATAGAAAACGTTTGAGGGAATGGTAAATAGGAGTGGCGGTCACTGATAAAACCGAAATGTTATCAAGAACAATCATCACTGCGATTTGCGCGAAATACAAGCGAAAATGAGCAGCTAGGTGGGATCAAGCGAAAATGAGCAGCAAGGGAGGATGACCGTTTCACTTCAAATTGCGATGCACTGTAAAACACGTTTATTATGAGCCACTGGTTCCATCAACTTGCGTAAAGGAACCGAAGAAACACCACTTCAAGAAGTTGCCGCTATTTATTTTTTTAGGCAAGATGCACATTACTGAAGTCAGCTGCAGCGGACTACGCGAGCGAATCATAGTAATCTTTAGAGAATCATTCTAATCTATTGGTGAAACCATGGGTTATTTTACTCATTGACGAACAAAAATATCCAAGACCAACAGAAAAAATTGTTGCGAAAGCTAAATTAAAATCTGTCCCATTAAAGTATCAAATGGCAGGTCTTTACCATGTCTCACTTCAACCAAATTTGAATGAAAGAAATGTTGTTTTATGCCGGAAATTTTAGCGCTGTTATTTCATTGCGGATACGAAGACTTTAAAATTATAAAATAATGTCAAAAGTCAAGACGAGTAAACTCCATTTTCTCCGCAGACTTCTTCGCAAGGTTCAAGAAGTTTCAAAAAGTTGTCCATTTTAACAACCAATGGAATCTCGTGAATGATTCAAACTCCAAGTCGACACTTGAGAGTTTTTATTCCCCGGACTAATAATGTTCTGAAAAGCCCAAATAGGCATTTTTCGATTGTTTGTCCAATGTTCCGTTTGAACCCGATTATCGGAACCCATATAAGTTTACCGAGTATCGTCTACTATCTTAGACAAGTGCTATTTTCTTAGTGGCGTATCCCTTCGCAGACAATCATCTCACTTGTGTTGTTTCAACTTCATACTCATTTTCCCTCCACATTAGACATTGAAACTGCCTCGTCTGTCGTCACATGCGGCACGGAATGAAGGAACCTACTTTAAGAGTTTCAGTCGGTCGAGCTTGTTGCCGGTAAGTATAACCGTTTGTTGTGCATGAGTCAATTTTATTGTCACACTCGTATAATCCGTTTTCAAGAGTGGATTAGGCAGTCGTAAGCTGAGACAAATCTGAAATTCAAAATGTCCGAAAAGATAAGCTACAAGCGTTGCAATAATCCAGCACGGTTCTCGTGCGTGGAGGTGCTTTATCCGCTTAAGAAAATAGTATTTTATGGTGCAGTTGTATTCTTGATATTCATAAGGACGTGAGCAAACGATTTTATTGATGGTATTCCCTGAATTTCGGTCCTGTTATCCGAGATTCACCTTGCACCCATTTGCCAGCGTTATCCGTTTCGTCCGTTTAATATCCAGTTCAAATTATGAAGATAACATTGATTCTGAGAGTGAATACAATTTTTCGCATCACAACCCTCAAAAATGTTAGAAGATCAATATCCCCTTCCCACTCGAAAAATTTCCCTGCATAAACTGTTTTGAATAATTTTCCTTAAGAGAGCTCAGTACTAATTGAACCAGAACATTTCTTACTGTCAGATGTAAAATCACATTTTGCTGCCGTAACGTGATAAAGATACTTTAGATTGAGATTGGCGCTGAGTTCACAAAAATGCCATGGTTTCAAAAGTTCAGGAGGGATTTAAAATAGACACTATCGAAAAGCAGATAAAATGCACTTTAAAACAAGCTTTTTGACACTATACACGTATTTTCCCCGGTATAAGTCTTGAAAAAGCCCCTGGTAATTTGCGAAATCTAACAAAATTCCGGTTGACATGAAAATACATAATTTATTCGTGATGAAAAAATGCTACGCCCAGTACGAGGCGTGATTACTTAATGGGTCCAACCATTAGGCAAAGCACAATAAAAAAAACATCGCGTTTTTTAAGTTTCCTAACTGACAAAAATTTAAAAAAAGATTGGCAGGCCTAGAGGGCCTCACAGTCTGGCCCCGTTTTGCATGGGATGGGGGGTTTATTTGAAATTTGAGGCACATTGCGTTTGCAATATAGCTCTGGTATCAAAAAAGAAACTATTTTCAAACGTCGCTCCGTGCACTTGCTGAATATTTTTCACGGTCAAATTTAAGATGACACAGATGTCCAATGCTGTTCTATGACAGCCGTGGCCAAATATCTTGCAATGGGGTGTCTGTCGCGACAAAAAAAGGCGGCCAGATAAAAACGGCGAGCCAGTTGTCCACAGGCCTTAACGTCTCAATGCCACATGTCCTCGGTGGATATACAGGGTGTGGCAAAAGTAACCGAACACCTGCATAACAAATTTTTAACAGCGGCCAGTAGTTGTGGCATGCCGGAGCCTGTCAGCCCAGAAACACTGGCACATTGGGGTGGGTTTCGTTGTGCAGTAACGGTTATCTTATGGCTGGTTCTGGCGTTTGGCGGGTGCTCAAATGGAGGCTGTTGGTATTGAGTTGCTTGTGAAGCTGGGTTGGTGTCTGATACAGGTGTTGGACGGTCGATCCCTCCCTCACTCCCACGTTGGGTTATGTTAGCCTAGCCTAACTTAGCTAAATCAAGCCCAACCTAACCTGAACTAACCAATCTAGCACACTCTAAATGATTGGCAAGCCTTATTACTGGTTAGAACAACACCACCATCTCGTTTAGCGACACCGGAAGAGACACTTTAAAGTCTTCGATCTCTCTGGTCGGTTGAGGTTTGTTGTCGTAATAAGGAAGCACATCCCAACGCGTTTCTCTGCTGATAGGCACCACCGTGCCACAACTCAGGGCACCTGCGGACATGAGTGATTTAGGTGTTCGGTTACTTTTGCCATACGCTGTATATTTGGCGCCCAAATGTCCAGCAGCTATCAACTGTTCGCGCCTGTCAACCTACACGAATAACTGCAAATTATCCGGAAATGTGGCGGCTAATTGCTTGCAGGACAAATGGCACGGAACCAAGTTTGTGTAAAAAGCATGATGATAATACATTTCGGCGGAATGGTTGTTTTCTACAGGTCACAAAGAGGGGGATCTGCAGCCGCAAAAAAGACAACACAGTTTGATTACTCCAAAATTGCAGAATCGAAAGACATGAATGTTTCTTACTAGAGCGGGGAGATGGCGTCAGGAATAAAATTTTCTCCGGAACAAATATTTGCCTCTACGATATCACTTTCAAAAGCTGCGGGGCAGGATCACGAATTTGTTCCGGAGCAAGGTTTATTACTGACATCATCTACCTGCCATTAATGGTCTTAAATTAGCAAAGTTATACTCCATATAGACAAATCATATTTTGATTTTTTCTTTCTCATGGAAAAGGTAAACTTTCCTCTCTGAGCAACGTTCTCGCTTGTGACATTTTCTAATGGAAATTCGAATGGAGCAGTGGGTGGTACACAATGCACTGGAAACAAAACTGTAATTTGCAATTCAACATTTTCAACGAACAGCAATTTGCAACGAACATTTTCTTACAAGTACGAGTATGTTTTCGAGTCCCTACCGGAATAGAAAATATGCAGCTTCATTTAGAGTGTGTGTATAGCGGCGGTGGAATTAATGTACCCTACACATGTTTTCCCCATTCAAATGTTGCCTCAATTTTTTTTTTATTTCTTTCTTTTATTCTTATGCAGGCGGCAGAAATTAAAGCGCTAGATTTCAACAAAACGTTCTGGAGCTGTCAGATTTTGACCTCGTTTATGAAATATGATCTTTAATTTCTGCAGCATGGAGTTTTTGCTAAAATCTGAATAGTAGCTATTTTTTACATGTATGGGTACACTAATTCCGCTGCCAGTATACCTAAAACCCGCTTAACCAGATTTCAGTTTATACCAAAATCTTTAAAATTCGTACAGAAATTTGAAACTTTGGCATTTTTGTAATCCGGCACAAAATCCAATTAGCACCGATGCACAGCGAGCTCCTGCATCGTGTTCGCCCACTTCGTCGTTGTTTGCCACCTTTTTCTTCTTCGCACATCTATCGGTAGCAGGTGTTCGTTTTCCTTTTTGCTCCTACGCATGGAGGAGATCGAAAATCTTTAATTTTGCAGCCTGGGGCAAAATTGCGGGCAATGACACAACTAGATCGTTTTTTTTTGCAAAATGTCAGAAAGCGTTGAAGTGCCTGGAATAACTTTTGAAATGGCAAAATTGACCAGCCAGCATAGTTCGCAACGCCACCGGGATACGAATCGGGAGATATCCCGATTTGGCACTTGGACAAAATAGCAAAATAAAACTAACCTAACCTAACCCAACCAACCCCTAACCTCGGCTAACTCACCTATCCTAACCTTAACCAAACCCATTTTATACGTTCAGAGTGTTTTTCTGCTTTTTTGTGGCTCAGGACTTTTCCATGGGGTTAGATGGAAAAGTGTCCGATTCGTATAGATTAATTAAATAAGCCACCCGGATTTTGTGGGAAAGCTTTTTACGGCTGACATATTTTTAAATAGATTATTGTTCTCAAAGTATGCCCCTCAAAGAGCCGTAGTTTTTCTGCACGCTGAGATAAATTTAAAATATATGGATTTGAGAACGCCGCCTTCGCAAACCTCTATGTTTAAATTGGCTTGATGACATTTACCTGAGCAATTCTGATTCCGCAAAAGATGTTATCCAGCAATTCTGATTCCGCAAAAGATGTTATCCAGAAGACTTTTGTCACCCTCTGATACATGTTTATCTTTCTTTTATTTCACATTTTAGATGCTGCATAACCTATTCTGCTACGTGTTGAGTTCTGCGCAATTTGCAAGTTCTGCCCTCGCTGAATAGCCGATCCCGTGAAAAGTTCAATCCTCCAGACCGATGAAAAATGCTGCTTTACTTGCCGCATTGGAGAATGTTCTTTGCAGACCTGATTTACATCGTCGCGATTAACAGTCAAACACAAACATGCACGCTAATTTGGTTTCATGGACGATTGGAATATTTCTCTTCGTAATGATTGATGGTTCTCAAACCCACACGTGTCAGTGAGAATAAATGTATACCCACACCATTCGCTTAAAAATCAGATTTCTCTTATAGACACACTGTACAGCCTTGTTGTTTCATTTCGCCGAAGTTGTCAAGCTTTGTCCGGCAAACCGCTGGGATCTATACATTTATTTGTAGTGAATAAATAGTTCACGAATAAATAGTTCACAAATAGTCCTAGTTCACCGGATCATAAACTCCCTGACCAAATTTTCAAATTGTTACCAGCAGCTGCAATTGTATCTGCCGAGCACGTCGAAAAGAACTGCCTTTGGCTTAAATAAGCGCCAAGATATCCGCAGCATAATCTAGAGTACCTATATTCCAGAATAAGACCGACAACTTTTCAGGAGATATCTCAAGGCAATGCAGATCAAAATATTTGAGTGAAAAATGGCTCCGATCCCCAATTTAGGTTTTAGGGTCCACAAACTCCCCCCAAAAAATGGCACATTCCAGCGAACAGGGGCGAAGTTTAAAAAGTTTAAAAATTGCACGCAGAGTAGATACCCAATTTTCAAACAAATTCCGCATATTGATTCGAACTAAGAAATAAAGACCCGTAAAATGCTCTCTTTCCCCCCGTTTTGGTGTTATGGTCCCCCAATACGCCAGCAAGTGTGGGCCAGACATTCGAGGGATTTGGGTGTATTTTCAAAATCAACGTTGAGCAACCTAATTGTCAGGACTGATGCCCTCTCACGATTGGAATACATATAAAAGATAAGGACGGACGAAATGCTTTCAGAGTGCGTCGAGCAAATCTGGAAGAATTGATATTCATAAGTGAGACAATCAGGGAATTACGCAATGGCAATATTTAAAAAAAATAAATGCATGATCTGTGTAGACAGTCCGAGAAACTGGGGGCTTACTGAGGGAGATAGTGGAGCATAGAATTTACGTTTTTCGTCACAAATTGAAACAATGGCTTTAGGCTCAAACGAGTTAAACGAAGAGTCTGCATAGGGAGCTATTTCTGTCGCCAACTGCTATTTTACGCTATACGCCACACAGGTGCGCGGTGTGAAAACATGTGACAAAAAGACCTGACATTAAAGACACAAACGGTGAGATATATTTTGAAAACACAGCTTGCATTTTCAGCAAAGCGTAACATTTCAGTAGATGAGCTCTGGAATTGCATATTTGTGATGCACGTTTAGCAAATATTTGGGGGTAGCCAATTTGGTTTCATGATCGAATGTGAATTTGCACCAAGCTTTTGCACCTGATTCAAGACCGAAGCTTCAGTGCTTATACCGTGCGCGTGGTGAAATTGCGTTCAACCAAAAACATGTAAAATTTTTTGAAATTTCTGGATACACTTTGTGAAAACGAGGCGAATTTGAAATATTTGACACCGGGAAAAGCATGCGTTGAATTTTTTATTGGATACAGTTTCCTTCGCAAATTCTCACACAATTGCAGTTTACAAATGCAGATTTCAATTGATTCGCTGAAAAAAGTTTTAAGCATATTCGCCCGAGCGATTTCTGTATTACTTGATCTCACAGAAACAGAGCACTACCATACAAGTATCGTGTCAATTGAGTATCTGCTAACATTATCGGCCGTGTCATTAGTTACTCTCTAGCGGGGTTTAGAACAAATGGTGGTTTGCCCAGTGCAAATGGGTTGCATTTTGAAACAAGTCTGCGGCTAACCCGGCCTCTTGTGTCCCTCAAAGAAGATTTGCAAAATGTTTCATGTGTGTTCGTAGGAAAGTACCGAGCCGTTCTCCACAACAAACAGATGTAAATAACTTTATTGAATCGAGAAACTATGAAATGTCGATAGTCGTATAGAATGTTGCTGAAATAATACACGTCTGGATATCTTTTGCGTTTTCAAACCGCAAATCAAGCTCAATGGATATCGTTCGCTGTTGAACGTCCCGTGTTCCACTTTTTTCGCACATTGGCAAGTGCATATCACAGTGTTGGAACACTGTTCATTACAAGCACGACGATGCAAAGCAGAACCTGGCACTTTGGAAACCAGTTTGCGTTTTTGGAACTCACAATAAATAGGCTGCACTCCGGGTTTTCTGTCAGCAATATTTTCCATTGTGAAAAGTGCGGAGTTTCCTGATTCATACACTTTTATATTTTTGTTGTGCGTCTGAATTTGTTGCAGTTTATTTACGTAACGTTAATATGGATTAGGATATTCAGTTCTCTTACCCACTGAATCGAATATGATGACCGGGAAAAGTCAAGAAAGAGCACAATAATTTATTTCGACCAAAACGGAAAATGGCGTTCTTCCGTTCTTTCAGTGAATACAATTTGTTCTTCCGGTTCCGTCAAAATGCGAGACATTGCTGGAAAGGGACAGAGGGTACCGATACAACATCCGCAAAAAGTACACACACTCATAGATCTCAGTTAATTGCAGTCCAAGCACTTCACCAAAAACTTAGAGGACCGCGTCGGTATATCGCCAGTTCTTATAATGACGGGTACGGCATTGGGCAATTGAGATTCTCTTTCTGCTGAAGGATCTGCTACGAATGAAATTTCCAACTGGAATGTTTTGAAGAATTAACTTTGATTGCCATTCAGACAAAAATCAAATATCTCTGGCTCAATTTCATGAGAATCGACGATGCTTTTTCGAATCAGCCGGGAATTAATACTTCATCGGAGGCACCTGACCTCGCCAGATTTGATACAAAATTCCGAAGATTTTTTTTTTGTTTTCTTCCGTTTGTATTGGAATGTGTTGCAGCGATTTTTCATGTTGATGAATAAACAAAATACTTTCATCACCTGTTTCGTAATTCATCCGAACATGGAGCCGCAATGTAATTGAGATAGCTATCTGCAAATGACTACAGTTGACCCTTGTGAACTAGACTTAACAAAAATATTGATGATAAACTCTTCTTTTTCAACAGCCGATTTTCATCTGAACAACCGTCTATATGAAATAAAGGTGGTATCGTATCCGCTTTCTGAATTTGCAAAATCCTGTGTTCATTTGAAAGAAAGAGAACTGCACAGAAAATTAACTCTTTTTTTGTCAACGATGTAAAGCGACACATGTGTCGGATTAAAATTTCACAGGAGAAAATGGGCTGCCACTGGCAATACCCAAGTTGAAAAATACGAGACCAGCAAATGCAGGGTTGGCTCAGCTTCCTCGCGATCGCACGCAGACCTAATTATTATAGCAGCTCTCATAACATAAGCTGCGCTGATCTTGACCTGAAATTTTATTCGTGTGTGAGTACAATTATTATAAATTTGAGCGCTTATTCTGGCTATATGCGAACCTCTATCCATCTTTGCAACCCCAAATCATCATTGACATTTGCGTGCGCAGCGCAGTGCACCACCAGTTTGCCATTGGTTTTAATTTTTTATCTTCAGAATTTTTTGAAAGCAGAATATCTCCACAGAATACGCTAATATTTTCGGTAGTATTTCAGGTAAATTTCACGTTCGTAAATAAACAGTACATTCCCAGTCTGATAATGTTTGAACGTAAATCATCAGGCGGATTTGCACATGGATTAAATACAAGGTCGAATACGTCACTTGTTTCGAAAGTGCTATTTTTGTAAGTTTTTTGTTATCAAATGAATATATTCAAACGTTTGCGCATACTAAGCCAGCTGATGTATTTCATTTTTAGTAAACATGTGCGGAGGCTTGTTTAATTTTTTTAATTATTTCATGTTTATTTTTTGCAGATGGGTGTTCCCAATAATGAAAAAAGGATGGAAGAGGCCTTTTGCATTAGATTATCTACCTGACATGCCAAGTAATGAAAAGTCTCAGCTGGTATCCAAAGAGTTAGAAAGGTTGTCCACACTCATAAGAGTAATATGAATTGATTTCTATATAATGCGTTTTCTTACAGATTGCAATCTACAATATTTATCGTACATAGCATTTCTCTACTATAGAACCACATTCACGGCTGATTTCTAAGCCGTGTAAGCTCTACCATCGCAGGGATGGAATGGTCTTTATAAGCTAATCTAGTGACACTCATCCTGGAATAGGATCCGTTGTTGTATTTAATCGTAATTTTTGTTTATCACAGACATATCGATAGCATTTTCTATACGAATACTAAAAATTCGCCAACAAGTTGCCAATAACATAAAATTATAGTTCTTTAAACAATGAAGGAGAAACAGTACACACGCCACAAGCAAAATGAACATTGCAGGAATTTCTTCTGCAAATATCCACGTTGTGACATTAAAAACATACAAAAACGAACAAAAAAACTCCAAAAAACATTTCTCCGCAAATGTTTCTTGCAATGGTGAGAACACCGTACCTGCATAAAGAAGTTGATCTAACATTAATTTTCAATCGTTTTAGTGGACATTGAAAACGTTCTCACCTTTAGCGATAGATTCGGGAGTCGAATGTCGGTTTACCGCGTAACTATGGAAGGAAACAGTATGTGTCACTCATAATGCGTGGAAAAATGACGTTTGTTGTTGACAGGTCAAATGAAATATGCTTTCATGCCTCACTGTTGGTGATTGTGATTTAGCTAAGATTGATAAGGAACATCACCAAAGTTAATTTTGAACATTTAGAGATTGTTCAACACTTACAGGTTGTTCGCCAAGGACCCAATGAAGAAAGAGAAAACTGGTTAAAAACTCGGAAGACAACGTTATGCATGATTCCTCTCGATAATGATTATAAACCGAGAGGTAGCAATGCACTGTTAAATGACTTATTTAGATCATTATCGTCAACCGTTATCATCAATGAAACTGGTCACTGATATTTCTTAGGGCATGGGACCACGAGTCGAGCACGGAAGGAAAACCCAGCTTTCGACGATGTTTGCTAAAAGTATATGGTCCTACGTTGGCTATGTTAACTCTTTCTGCAATTGTCAAGGAATGCATTTTAATGTAAGAATTTTTAAGTTAATATCCATTAATTTTTTCATAAAAATTTCGTGAGAACGCAATTTTATTATTTGAAGTAGTTTGGATGTAGAATTGGTTTTTCTTTGTAAACGCAAACACAAGACATGAGTCATATCAGCAGATAAGGTCAGCAGTTAAGGATAACAAAAATCAGATCCACGGTAAAATTTGCGTCTTGTCAATGTTTTTCATTTCTTCTGCCATTTTAATTTACTTGTTTATTTTATTTTTTGCGTATTTATTTATTTATTCATCCATTTATTATTTTTTTGTAATTAATTGTTAAAAACAACAAGAACTGGTTATTGTACGTAAAGCACGCCACGTGGGCGGAATAATCAGGAAGGTAATGACAAAAATCACTAGAATAAAAATCATGCCGGTAAGAAACGTCTTCAAAACCAGTCCATACGGAAACCGGTGTTGAACGTATTGGTGCGACAGGAATATTGTTGGAAAAAGCGCGCTAATGTTGAAGAATAATTCCCTTCCTCGCTGCAGTGTTCTATATGAAAGGGAGGTGCGCGGCAGGCTAATCCAGTTATGAAAAAAGATTTTTGGTGGCATTGCACGGATCGCAAATGATATTGCTTAAACCTTGGGCAGTGTGACTGTCAACAATTTTAATATGTGTGATGATATCACAGGTTAATCAACTTTACCGCAGCCACAATGTCACGAAATAAATGGGCAACCTAGAGCCAGATTGGTGTAAGTCAAAAATTTTGCATTTTTGGTTTTTGGTGTCTTCGGAAAGAGCACAAAATTCTGCGTTGATTTTTGTTCTATGGAAATCCTGAAAATTTCAGCAGAAAGTCTTGAAAATGCTTGAAATAAATCTTAAATTTCCCAAAATATCGATTTTCTTCATGCCAGAGCCAGAGTGGGGGATCGCCACTTCTACCACTCTGGCTCAAGATTTTCACGAAATTGGATGGTTTTCAGTTGGAGCCAGATTGGTGTAAGCCGGATTCACTGCACCCTGGCCCAAATCTTTTATCTTGAAATTTTCGAGGAGCCAGACTGCTATAAATGGCAAATAACATTTTTCGTGGACATGCGGAAAGTGTATTCACTGCGATCCTTTTTAGGAGACAATGGGGCGGTAATATTGACAACTTTATTTATTGCCCCATTAAATATTACCTACCTATTTCTCGTTTTGTACCCGCGATGGACTGAAATGTTTCATTTTTTAACTAATATCTTTGTTGGCCGAATAATGATCCATTCCGGCTCTTCACAACAGGCAGCGCAAAGGAGGGTCGACCTTTCCTGGACTGCGGCAGAATAAAAATAAATAAACAAAATAAAAATGGCCATTCATTGCTCACCAAGTTAGCTCCCGGGGCCAGGAAAGAAACTTTTTTCTTTGCCTGCCCTCTTTCTCTCTTTTCTTTTCCCAACGCAGTCTTCACCTCCAGCCAGCAGGTAGTTCCTGTTTGCATGCTTTTTGAAAATGGGCACAGCACGACTCGTTCTTTCTTGGGCTTGACTTCTTTTTGGGTGAATTTTGAGACCCATCAAGACCCATCACATACTGGCGCGCCTCGCCACAGACGTCCAATTGTCTGTTTCCTTCTGCTTGTGTGTATCACATCTCATATGCCAGGATTTTTCAATTGAGGGAGCTCCGCAATGATTGAAAAGGATCTAGATGCGGAATTTCCTGCCCATGTCCATTCTGCAACCAAAGGGGCTGGGGATGTCAGAAAAGGAAACACATCACCTGCTGCTTCAAGAAGTACCTATCCTGCAAACAATTATTTGTGTCCCGAAATTGACCAAAAAGTGTCCGAAAAGTGTCCCCGGTGTCCACTGTCCTTGTGGGACACTTTTCAGACAGAAAATGCACACTGCCGGGAAACTGTCCCGACAACACATGCCCAAATGCCATCCGTTTTCTGTCCCTTTGAGACAGCTGATTTTGGTGCCAACTTTTTCCAACAATAGTGAAAATTTATTTCGTGCAAGAACAGAGAAAATTGTGTGAAATTATTGAAATTGTCACTGAGTTTGTCTGAATCAATGGTAAAATTTGGAAGAATTGCGCTTCATCCAGTTGGTAGCAGAGAGTGCAAAAATAAGCGTGAAAAAGCGAACTGTGTTTGTCTTTCAAATCCAGTTTCTTCGCCAGAAAATTCAATTCAATTTAATTCATTTGAAACATTCCAATAAAATTGAAATCTGTTTCCAAGTGAATGTGGGATTGCAATCTGTTCCCCATCGAAGTTGCCGTGGAACAGTCAAAAGCAATATCGCAAAACATTTTTGTGGATCTTTGGTCTCTTTTGGGCTTTTTTTTTCTTTTTCCTCACTTCGTGGATATCCATATTCTTGGATCAGAGCCAAGAATATGACATGAATAGAAAATATCTTATTCTAATAGCTATGGATATGATTGCGAATCCATGCTGCTTCTGCGTGCTGCAGTCCAAAACAAAACCGTTGTACCTACTCCTACAGTGTAAAAATCAATCTCTTACCAATTATGCAATTTAATGGCGAACATGGAATTTTATTGAAATGAACACCTCAACAAATTTGAGTTTTTCGTTTCTGCACGATTGGACCCTGAAATTTTTCTCCTCCAAAAAACATTCCATATCAAACTTGAACAACTGAATATCGAGGCAATACTTGGGAAGCAAGTGCGCGTGTGCTGTCACATTTTTTTCTCTCCGCTACGTTCTTTGGAAGGTGCGCATGGCCATTTTGGTCGTAGTCGCGCTTTTGGCCCTTCCCCTTCCTTTGCCACAGCCGTTTTTACTTGAAAAGGAGAATGTTTGACTTATCTTCTATATAGGGCCTGTTCTTTGAGGAAATTCATGATGCCTATCTTCGGACCTGCGCGTTCCACGACTCACATGCATACACGAATCTCCCTCTCAAAAAAGTCTCTTCTCACTCTCTTGTCTCTCTGCTCTTGGATGCTGGCAAAAAGGCCTTGACGTGAGAGGCCTTTCTTTGGCCCAGGCAGAGCAGGCCTTCGATTCTGATTTGAAGAGGGGACCAATTGGGCCAGCTAGAGGGAAACTAAACCAACTCATTTTTTTGACATATTGAGTTTTTCATATCGCCGGAAAGGTCTTGAAATTCTGCACAACTTTTGTGTCTACTGAAATTTCGATTTTCGGAAACACTGAAGCACAATTTTGAATCAAAATGTGAAATTTTGAAATTTCTTTGAATCTGATGTATGTAGAGGGAAAGTAAACCAACTGGAATTGGTTTACAGTACCTCGCACTCTAACTGGATTAAAACGCTCAGAGGGACAGTAAACCAACCGAAGTTGGTTTACACTCCCTCGCGCTTCTAACTGCATTAAAACGCTTAGAGGTATATGCAACCAAATGAATAGGTACGCACGTTTGCGAGTTTACTCATCTTGATGCGACAG
>JASGXE010014878.1:0-11431 GCA_030068105.1 Sinentomon sp. SZTP_YWyxl
AATTTGAATGCCCCGAAAGAGAGAAGCTTTTTAGCGGTGTTTGAGTGGCTCCTGCGTGGAAATGGTGGGTCGGAGGACTTTATTTCACTGAACATTTTTTGTTCAATGAACCTTTGGCAATCCGTCATCAAAATATGGCTTTTATGCGACGACCCATAATCGCCATATCTCAGTTGCCCCAAAGCAATCCCAAATCGGGCTTTTTTGGATTTTTGGGGGCCCATGGCGTGGAAATGGGGGCTCGGAGCGTATTTTGTCACTGAACAGTTTTTGTTTTTCTTGTTCCATAGTACCTGTCCTGAAAATTTGACTGCTCTACGATGAAATCTAAGATCCCAATGAATACCACAAAAGGGTCCATTTTTCTTTTTGGGGGGTCGGATCACTTTTTTCACTGTTTATTTCGATTTGTATGGTCGTGGGGTATCTGAATCTGAAATGTTGGTGGTTTATTTACGGGACACCCTGTATAGTTGTACCCGCATGACTACGTTGAAAATTGTCATGAAGTTTTATAATTCCAGGCAGCATGGATTTATGAAACGCATATCGTATGCGAAACACTGCTTGTTTGAGTTTTTTCGATGGCTATCCATTTTGAGAAAAAGGATACGCATACAATACTCCTCCTGACTTTGCGAAGGCGTTTGACAGAGTTGATCATTGACTTTTCTTATAGTCAAGCTTAAAATCCTCAAGTTTGACTCGCAGCGACTCAAGGCATTGCTCTAATGTGAAATTAAAAGGCCAGCGGCAGGGCCGCGATGTCGCCAATTGTTTGAAGAGGCACCCTTGCTTATGATCTATTCGCCATGCTGCTCACCTCTGTCCAAAATGTTCGCTTTGGTTCATGGTCAAATTATTATCCGGGATAAGCATTCAAATTACACTTGCTCCTCGTAATTCGCTTGGAGAAGAGCCACTTTCACAAATCACCCAAAAATGGAAGACGGAAAACCCATGAAAATGGAAAAAGTTTTAAAATGAAAATGTTATGCTCATGCATTCGTAATTTTTTTGATCTTGCATGGGTCATTTTGGTTTTTCGTTTTCCAAATGCTTTCCGCCTCATCCCAGAAAATAATGTCCACAATACAAAGAACCCAAGAACAAGAACTTTGACCTTAAATCGACGTTCCACTCCCAAAAGTTTTCACTTCGTCTTTTGGGCAGGTATTGCGGCACGAGGCGACCCCGGTAAGTTCTTGGTGAACCGTCCTCGGCCGATTTGTGTCGCGCGCACCTGCGGCGCATAATGGCTCCAGAACAACCTTCGAGGACAAAAATTGTATCAGCTCGTGAAGTTCAGGCTATCGACTTTCCAACGGCTGAAAGCCATTTGCATCAGAATGCCCATCCTTCCACTGCATTCCCTTCTTTATAGCAGACGACAAGACTTTCCAATTTCAAAGATCTAATCATCTCCGTCGACCAATCAGCAGCGAGCTCTCGACACCGGAAAGAAAAAATCGTGCCTCGCATTGGGGTTTGTTATTTCTTTCCACTTTTTTTCCTCCGCAGTTTTTTTCCTCCGTTTCCCCTTCTGCATCGGGTTTCAGCTTTTTCGCCGCTTTAATCTAAAAACATCTGAGAAGGCCTCGCTCCGTGGCTCCGACTCTGCTCTTATTGACTAAATTAGAAGGAATGGGGATTTTAGAAAGCTGGATGGCTCCATTTACAGGCATCAGGCGCAGTAGAAGGGTATATTGCCTGCCGGGGATTTTTATCTCAAACTTTTCTGACTGGATTCGAGTTGGGCCTAAATGTGCATTACAGGGTGATAGCTTCAAACAAGCGCACCAGTATACCTGTAATGCAGTTTCCCATTTTGGAATTCACTGCGGGGCGATTGATAAGCACTGTTCACTGGTCGTGAACATCGACACATTTTTGCAACAACAGGTCATGGAATTGGAAATCCAATTTCACTGAGTTCTTGAGTTCCTCTGTGTTCGTGGGATAGAGGCAATACCTGCGCCAGCACACAAGATCTTGGATTCGTATAGCGATTCATTCTTTGTTATTGAGAACCTGAGTGTGTCGTGGGATAGAGGCAATGTCAGCAGAAGGTCTTGGAAGACAGCTATACTCATTCTTTGAGTGCCTGATTGTGTCGTAGGAGAGAGAGGCAATGTCAGCAGAAGGTCTTGTAAGACATGCTATACTCAATCTTTGAGTGCCTGATTGTGTTGTGTAATAGAGGCAATGTCAGCAGAAGGTCTTGGAAGACATGCTACTCAATCGTTGAGTGCCTGATTGTGTTGTGTAATAGAGGCAATGTTAGCAGAAAGTCTTGGAAGAAAGCTACTCATTCTTTGAGTGCCTGATTGTGTCGTGGGGTAGAGGCAATGTCAGCAGAAGGTCTTGCAGCTACTCAATCTTTGAGTACCTGATTGTGTCGTGGGATAGAGGCAATGTCAGCAGAACGTCTAGGAAGACAGCTACTCATCCTTTGAGTGCCGCCTGATTGTGTCGTGGGATGGAGGCAGAATGTCTTTGGTCAGCAATGGAATAGAGAAGTTCATTCTTTGAGTGTAAAAAATTCATAGCATCAATGCAATCTGTATTTATTTATTAATTGGGATATTCACCGTTTTAATAGGTTCTGGAAAAACAATAAGGATTCCTACAAAGCTCAGAAGTGTTATGGAACAGGAAATATGTCAATAGAACACTGATAGCTCAGCACGTTCACGTCGAACGAATTGAATGCTTTTGGTTTTAAAATTATGCCATCATTATTGGAAAAAGGTCGAGATCAAAACGCAGTGATTCTCTCCGTCTTTCATTGTCAAAATCGTGATCAAATTGAGCCGCATGAACCCGCAGCAAAACTCGTATGAGGCTTTTCGACCTGTGAGGGTCGGTCCAGTGCACTCTTGCCCATCATCATGTTTCTTCACAACCGAATTGTGCAAGAAAGGAAAAACGTGCCATTTTTCACTTTCAAACAAGGAATTATGTGACGCTTCAACATCGCATTCTGAACTGTTCAGGTTTTTGATCGACAGAAACACTCGAGTGCCCTCTTCGCGGTCATCATATCTCTGGTTTCCAAACACGAACTTTCGGAAATGGACTCTTGTAAGTTTCACAGGCCTGTTCATCCATCTATCCAAACGGGGAGTTTTGGAAACAAAAAAACGCGTCCACAATATGAAACCGGAAAATGCAGAAACTGAGGGATTGGAAGAATTTGAATGCAAGCCGTCTGGATGTTTCAATGCGATTCTTTGTGCGAATGGAAAAAGACTGACTAAAGCAAGGATAAAATGAAATAATGCGATACCGTGTCATGAATTTGGCCAGGGATGGATTCACTTGAACTGGAAATGAACATGGAAACAAATTGATCTTGCAAGGAGAACAAAATATTGATCCCCATCCACATGGTCCTTGTATGAAAAAAGGAAACGTTTTCGTCTGTCCGCGGCTACTTCAGGTTCTCGCAAAAGATGGAGGGTGGCGAGATATGCTTCCTCTAACCTCGACGTGTCTGCATCGTGAGGATAACAGCGTAAGATACGTCTATATGGCCCGTAAAGATGTGGGTAAAGATGTTGTCTTTTCTTTCCTGGGAAATATAAAATTTAAAATTTTCAAATTTAAAATTACAGATTTTAAAAATTTAAAAATTTGAAACATCAAAAATTTCAAATCTTCCTGTTTAAATCGGCACAAAATTTAAGCAAAAAAGCATGGCATCTTAAACATCCTCTCGTATTTCCTTAAAATTTATCCTATATTCTTTATCCATCTTTTTCCGAATGACTTCGTTCGAAATCAAATGCTGTGAGATGCATATATTCAATTTCGCGGAACCCCTTTTGAGTGACATTTACCCTTCACTGTAACCAATGCGACACCCAGTTGATAGATTGAAGAATTTTTAATTCCATTTTAGGGACGGCCTTTATAAACGCGCAGGGCCCGAGCACTCGTATAGGCTGCAGGCCGGGCCAGGCTAAGTCACCGCCTTTCCAAAGTAAAAAGCAATTTGCGAGGGGTGCACTCGACGTTGTCAGAACTTCCCTTTTCTTTCTGAAATATCAGCCTTTCAGCATTGCTTCATCAGGAAGGAGGGAAAAAGAAAACAAAATTCTATGACATTAAAGCAGAGGATTGGATTGGAAAGATGGCTTCGGAATATATTATTTAGGACTGAAGAGACACAATCATTTTAAAAATGGTTTCAAATTGCTTTTTATTCGACCTCTCCCTCCCGCTTCGCTGTGAGAGTTATAAATTATTGCTCTGAGATAACGCAGAGAAATGCTTTTGTGCCATTTGAAATTTCACAAATTTGAAACCTTCGTGGGTGGTGATGATCAGTACAAAATATCAATAATCCCACATCCATGAATTGGGCTTTTAATTTAAACTTGTACCTACCGTCTGTCTGCGCGGCTCCCCCTAAAAACGTGCGGTGAAATGTACCTACCTGTATGCAAACTACCTGCCATCCCCATATGCCAACACGTGCTGCCAGCACGTTCCTCTTCGGTGGCAGAGAACGTGGCCGGAACGTTCCTGCGTCACGGTACCATCTCCACTTAACATTGCCAGCACTGTGGCAGCGTCGTGTCACGAAGTGACTTCTCGGTGGATTTTCCGTGATGCCACGATTGCCCCCTGATGTCCGTCTGCGCATAATCTTTTACCTCACCTTCAATTGTGAATATTGGGAATAATGAAATTTCATCACGGCAACAGAAATAACGATCCAGCAGAAACACCGTCGCACTCCTCACGAGAGCCAGTTCAAAACTACGAAAGAGTCGCAATAATGGCAGTCCAGTTACAAAATTACTTTTCGATCACTGCAGCTGATACACAATAGCAAAGTAGTTATTTTTTAGTTTAGATACATGTAAATGAACAGATGTAATTAGGTACATGAGCACACTGTCGGAGTCTTTCAAAATTTTTTACAAGGAAACAAATTTACAAATTCGCAAATTTTCAACACAGACTTTTTAATACAAATTTTTCGAACGTGCAAAATTCCCCGGGGGAGTATGTGACAGCACTGAAAAACATTCTTTCACTGCGACAGCAATAAGGTTACCTTAATGCTCATGCATTATCACATAATATTGAATTGTTTATTGTCGGGGCGAACCCTGTATCAATTTGAGTACAAAAATTTATGTCAGCTTCAAGAATCATAAAAGCAACAACACAAACATTTCAAAGGATTCATCAGCAAGATTTTGTGAGAAAGTGATGAAAGATAGGGACACGGAAGGGAACATTGAAAGTGGACTCAGGCAACTGGTTCCATTCAGTTACTGTCCTGGCCATGAAGGAATATCTACCAATATCCCTTTTGATACTCAACAGCTTTATTTTGTAGGCATGTAGGAATAATAATTGGGCTGTTCTACATCTATGCAGTCCAAAAACTCACCCAATCCTCCAGCGTTTGACACAAGTATAGCAAGCAATCAACCTGCCAATTTTTCTGCTGATGTCCAGGGGTTTCCAGCCAAGGGAAAGCATCATTTCAGAAACACTGCTCATGCGTCTGTCTTGTGAATAACCTAAATCAAGAAAAATATTTTGATATATGAAGAAATTTATGAAGAAAAATTTGGCGGTAACGAAGAAACCTGAATGCTGCTTTTGTGAAAACAGGGCAAATTTCGGCTGCAACAGAAAAGCGCATTGACTTGTTGAATGTGGGCACATCCGGGGTTTGACAATTCCAGCCCAATCTATATAACGTTATAACAAACGAATCTGGCGCATTCATCAATCAAATGCATCAAATGCATGAGTGGAAAAAGACATAGAATTCAAAAGTAAATTGGTCTCAGGCAGGTCGATTTATGATTTATTAATTCCAAGCAAACCAACAGGGGCAACAGGCCTGAGTCATGCCAAATAACATCATGCCACGAACTTTTCAGACACCTTACGTATTTGAAATCCTGTAAAAGTTGCTCGAATAGGAGACAAAGAATTCAGTAACCTCTTTTCAGTAGAGATTGGCTAAAACAGCAGACCAAACAGCCAACATTTTTCGTCTCGTATTCAGATGCCCCTTCCGTCAGGAATATCCCGCCTCGTTAGGCACAGGCACACAGAGTTGTTTAGGCTATTTACCCACCCTTGGAACGAAGTGAGTTTCAGCTTTCTCCATATAGTTTCAACCCCCTCAACAAATGGCATTCGAGTGGGGGGTGACTTTTATTTGTACAATGTCTCTGAAGCAGCCATTTTGGAAAGAGTGCATCTCGGAAAAAGAATTTAGACAGCAGGGCGTCGTTAGAAATGACAGCTCCTGATGAAGGAGGGAGTGATGAAAATTTGGCCCTGAGTTCTAGCCTAAAACCTAACACCACCAGTCCTTTCCGACATCGTTATCATCTTCAAATGAGGCCTGCAGGAGCGCCATCATTCACTCCTTGAAGAGAATAGACCATTTTATATTTAATTATCTCAAATGGCATATTCCTGAAATGAAAATGGAAAAATGTCACCTTAAAAAGAAAAAATCAACCTCTCCCTTGGCAAAGGAAAAGGTCCCATCAACGACAAAAACGTGATGGAGCTTCTATGATTTTAATTTTTTCCTTTGACTGGAAGTTTTCGAGAAATGCCTAATCTTTTTTCGTCCAGGCTGCGAATAACTTAAAATGCAGCAGTAACGACAAAAAACAAATAAGTATAGAAAAATAGGTGTTCCTAAAAACTTTCCACTCACTTGCAACAGAATTCTACACTATCAGATGCCTCTAATAAATGTTATTCTCCATAGCTCTGGCTTTTGACGAAATTGGAAAATTACTGTTACCCTCATGAAGCACACATCAAAATTATTAGAGAGGATTCCAACTGATTCTCTATACTCTGAGCACTCCCCGCAAATCCCGCTGGAAATAGATCTTGGCGTAAGAATAACTGAGGGTTTTCACAAAAACGCCTGATTGTTGCGCAACACAAACAACGCGAAAAATTTTTGTCAACGAATCCGACCTTATTTTCCTTCGACTTGTGCCTTCAAGCGGTCAAGCCGAATGGTCAAATGTAAAAAAAAAGAAGAACGAAAATCTGAAAATGTATTTTGGAATACCTAAGTTGACCATAAATTGCTTCAAGAGAGATACACGTAACTTCACAAGAAGACGAGCATTCAGGGACAGATTTTATCTGTAGCACTAACAGATTTTGATAAGAAAAAATCACTTCGTTCGATGATTACCATAACTTTTTGAAGTTTGCCTAACCGTCTTTGCTGCAGGCCTGACCGCGTCTTTGTCTCAGCACAGATTTACACTCCTTTCAGAGACTTTGCACAAATGAGATTTCAAAAAGTGAACAAGGAACGTTTGCTCAGATTTATACACTCTTTTCATAGAGACTTTGCACAAATCAGATTTCAAAAAGTGAACAGGAACTGTTTGCATCAGAAGCTGCGAAAACGAATCCGATGTGACTGAGACACGTGACGCCGTCACCAAAAGATTCATGGAACGAAATTGCATCCGCAAAACGCATCGGCCATTTGTGAATTCAATTCAATTTCTGATTTCATCAATTCACTCATCGGCTGAAGAAATGTTGAGCTGATGTCGCGAGCTGCTGACCGCGATGTAGCGAAAGATCACGCGAAAGTTCAAAGACAAAGTTCCTTATCTTCTCGACACTCGAGTTCAAAACAGCTGCGAGCGCCAAAACAAACCTCGCTCCAGGTGCGACAGCACATCTTAAAGCGCCAAAATCGAAACACAAAATCATGTTTGCAGTGGGCCACTCAAACTGCGGAATGGTTCCCACACTCCCGTTCTGGACCTAAAACAAAAACTCACACTATCTGAGCCGCACCATGTCTGGACGACATGAAACTAAAAACCTACTTTGCATAACGGCCCTTGAAACAAAGACATTCCTGGCCCTTAAAACAAAAGCATTTTGGCTTAGGTAGTAGGTACAGCAAGCTCCTTGAGCAATGCGAGCGAAGGTAAACTTTACAGGGTTTCGCTGAGATATAACTGCACAAGAAAGGTTCGCTTACAAAAAATAATTTTGTTTTCAGTGTCAGTTTTTGCTCGCAACGCCACCGGGATGAAAATTGCTGTGTCGCAAAGCGTCAGAATGTAATGTTGAAACAATGGGATTGTTTTATGGGAACACGTTGAACATGTTTCAGCGTGGAACAAAGCTCTTTGCCGCAGAGCTATAGCTGAAATGGGAGGATGAGCATTTTTTGTTTCGTTGCTCGTTGCGATGCCTGACCAGAATAATTAATGAATCAAAGAAGGGTTTGTTTTTATTGGACTAAGGAGTCTCGTCTCGGTGATTGTTTTGAAAGCTCTTCTGCAGGTCATTGATGGAAGTATAGTTATTCGTCGTACTCGAAGCTAGCGCACCTCTTACATCCTACCTTTGTCACACCTGGAATTTCAGACCCAAAAAGTGCATCACTATGGAATACCATGATGATATCACAGGACTTGTCACGAATAAGTCTATAAGTCTTGTCACGAATAAGTCACTGATTTTCTATTCTATTCTATTCTATTCTATACTATTCTATTCTATTATATTCTATTCTATTCTATTCTATTCTGCTATTCTATTCTATTCTATTCTATTCTATTCTATTCTATTCTATTCTATTCTATTCTATTCTATTCTATTCTATTCTATTCTATTCTATTCTATTCTATTCTATTCTATTCTATTCTATTCTATTCTATTCTATTCTATTCTATTCTATTCTATTCTATTCTATTCTATTCTATTCTATTCTATTCTATTCTATTCTATTCTATTCTATATTCCATTCTATTCTATTATTCTATTCCATTCTATAGTCTATTATATTTCACTAATTTTGAATTGTCACTAATAATTCACAGGGCATTGACTGAAGTGCGGAAAGTTGACCCACCACGTTGAACTTTACGCTCTGATGCTCTTAAAAATTTAGAAAAAAAATTTGGAAAAAAATTGATCAGTATGGTGCCTTGTGCATGGGATTCTCCACTGCTGATGGCCGTTGACTTTTTACCGGTTACTCATACATTTTTGCAACTGACATATGAAGTATATTTGGCCATCGGAGGGTTCAGATGAATCATAGTGCCATGGCAATCGAGTCCTATAGTCCAGCCTACCGTTGTTATAGGGACACGGATCTGGCTCTGAACTGAAAGGACTGTTCCTTTTTAATGCACACTTTTAGCTCAATCGTCGAGCACTGCTATCCATTGAATCCACTTTGATTTGTAATGAGAAGGCACGGCACTAAATCCACAAAAACAGTCATTCTAAATACTCGGGCCACAGGAGATTTTTGTCAGACTTTTGAAGCACGGGGCAATGTTATTCCCCATCTATAGTAAGCCCCGTTAAATGCATTCCTTCGTGTAATGTGTTTTGCGGCGCATGGGAAATGGGGAATTACATTGCCCCGTGCTTTCAAAACTTTGAAAAAATCTCCTATATGGCCCGTATGAGAGCAAAGTTAAAGCTATATTTGAGAACTATTATGGAACAGAGGCTTCAACAGGTATGAAGGGCGCCCAATAAATAATGAGAATTGTACCGAAAATTGCATTTGAAATGAATTTTTCAACTTTGGCGCCAATAAACTTTGATTCGTTTCAAGGTGCTTGGGTGATTTTTAGAAAAATGCCCTGCACAGTTTTGATTTTATGGTCATTTCAAAAAAACATCAAGCAGATGCAATGCAGCCGATTTGACAGGTGTGAAAAGATGGGAAACAAGAAGTTTCTCCAGACCAAGGTTTTGAGACACAAGAACCGGCACCAAAATGAATAATTATTTTTACTACACACTTGACCCATATATCTGCAGAGTTGTCACAAGAACATGATTTTGGTGCCCCCGTGCTTTGGTGTGGCGGAACAAGTCTTTTCTCAATTGCATGCACGTGGCAAATTGAGCGTCATGCACCTGTCTAACTGAATCTTACACCCATATCCCTCATATTTTTAAAATTGCCATGGGATATGCGAATTGCATCGGAAACGCCCCAAATTCACCAAAACACCGAAACGCGAATCAAAGTTTGATGCTAAAGTGGAAAAATTAATTTCAAATGCAAATTTCGGTGCAATTATCGTTGTTTATTGGGCGCCCCTCGTATGCTGAGGCGGAAAAATGGTGCTGATTCTAAAGATCACACAGCCACCGAGAGTGACTGCTCGCTATGAACTTGGTGGGAATCTTCCAGACAAGGTCACTGAATTTCAGTATTTTGGAGACTATGCGTCTGTCCTCCGATCTGACATGGAACGCACATTTATCTTTTTGAATTTCTTGTGACACTATTTCAACAGTTTGGGAGATTTTGGGCATTTTATTTATAGAAATGTGCCTGCCTATCCGGTCAAGCTGAAAGCCTATTTGTACATATGTCCTTGGTTTCTGCAGCGCGCGGTCCTGCGCTTCATTTGTTCCAACGACAGACGAACCTCGTCTCTTTCGACAATGCTCCAACACCTGCGGAGCATGCTTTCTGGTAGATGCAGGTGTCGGTGATTAAAATTTTTACAACAGGCCCTGTTGCAGTGTCGAGAATGTGCTAAACTGCCTCTTTCGAATTTAGTGTTAGGCCTGTTTGTCGTCGAACTGGCCATGGGATATTTTGCCTTCTTCTCCTTCCCCCAATCATTTCCTGTTTTCCACTGATTTTTGTGGGATACATTTTAGCAAAAATAAAAAATGGTTTGTGCAATCCGGCCTCATGATGGCATTTCTTGTCGGCCCAAAAGGGCCTCGTCAATTTTCTGTGGTTATTTTATCATTTTGTTCAAATAATTATTTTACCACAGTGACCTCCACCAAGGCTTTCGGTGGCAGGTAGGCGATTTATGTACATTTACGCATGCATGTACACAGGGTAGCCCAAAAGTCTTTGGCCATAGGAAAAATGTAATTTTCATGTTTTTATTAAATCTTGTGATCCAAAACTTTTTTTGCTCTAACCACGGTTGACAAGACTTAATAGGAACAACATGCTCATATTAAGGGATGCCCAAAGTCTTTGGCCATATCAAAATATTAAATTTGCTGTTTTTATTATGTTTCGTGATTTGTGACTTTTTCTAACTCCCACCACGGATGACACCACTTTATTTGGTGCTAAAATTTCCGATTATACATATTTATTTGTTTGTTTTTTTTATTGCGTTCAGATGATGTTTGTTTTGTGACATTCGACTTGATTGCTGCGAGATTTATAAAAAAAAATACAAACAATAAAAATTAGTAAAAATAATAAAAAATAATAATAAAGGTGTGGAAGAGCATTATTAGGATGGTGAAAGATTGCATGCCATTGTCTGTTCATCTCTTCCCGGACAAGCTTTAGAGAATTCTGTGTTTCAATGATTTTTGCTTGTAAAATGCTTTGTTGATGATACTGAAAGCTGGAAACTCCAAACTACTAAGACAA
>JASGXE010014879.1:0-19626 GCA_030068105.1 Sinentomon sp. SZTP_YWyxl
CAAATCAAGACAAATTATTATTATTATTAAAGTATCATGATTTGTAGAGCACATTATTTTGTTGGCCCTGTGAAGAGTTCCTGAGGGCATGACAATCTTCATTTCAGCAATTCTGTGTGTTGACAAGATAAAATACTAAATGCAAATCTTATCTTGCCTCTTACTGTTTATTATTAGCATTGGCAGAGAAATTACTTTTCTTCCTGGCTAGTCACATAATTTTGTTGCATGACTGTTTGCAGGATGGAATCACTGAATGATGATGGTAATGTGGATGATATCACTGCTTCCACCAGGTTTGTTGTCCAAACAGGAAACAGGTTTGTTTTATTTCATGTTTTTTTTTCTTGTTCACATACCGGAGCCTCATTAAAGAAACTCTCCCAAGTTCAAAAGGTAGCTGAAGTCAAGCCATACAACTCAAGAATGACCAGATGGACACCTCTGGGACCGCATCTTCATCATCGTTGACTCAACTGGTGCTAGTTTTTCCCCCTGACTAAGTGAAACAGCCACAGAAAATTTATGGAAGGCAGTCGTTTTTGTTCATCTCCATTTTTAGACAGCGGTCTAACCCTCCCGTCGCAATGTGTATTGAATTGAATGTCTGGACAGCTATCATGTACCAACTCCCTGTCATGTTGTGTATGTCAGATAGCATGCCATGGGGCTTTCACGACTAATGGCGTGTCAGTGTTCCAGTCGCGAGATCAGGCCTACTCTTCCGACCAATGGCGTGTCAGTTTTTCAGTTCCGAGATCAGGCCTTCCCTGTCGACCAATGGAGTGTCAGTTTTCCAGACGCGAGATCAGGCCAACTCTGCCGACCAATGGCATGTCAGTTTTCCAGACACGAGATCAGGCCTTCTCTGCCGACCATTGCGTGTCTGTTTTCCAGATGGAGATCAGGCCTGCTCTGCCGACCAATGCGTGTCAGTTTTCCAGATGCGAGATCAGCCCTACTCAGCCGACCAATGCGTGTCTGTATTCCGGGCTGGAGATTAGGCCTCCTCAACCGACAATTGGCGATCTTGACTGCCCGTCACCAGGGGCTGGCTGCCGGTTGCTCTGAAAGATTGTGCAAGAAAGAATTGCAATGATTCTCGGCTCTGGATTTCGAAATCTGGCTGCATAGGTCCTCATCAGGGAAATCAATTGTTGCAGAATGCCTTGGTTTGGCAGGTCTGTCTACAACTTGTGTCTTATACCTGTGGCTGATTACCCTTTGGCAACAATGCATGTTATTCCCCATGGGTTATTGGCGAATACGCATGTTGTTCCCAACGGTGACAATTCCACAAATTTTTCGACTGCAGTCCCGGATGTTCAATACGGGTTCAATTTGTATGTGGATTCGAATCGCCGGAATTTGGAGCTTGAACATCGTCTGGATATGAGATATTCCGCCAACTTCCATCTGGCGGAATGTCTCATGTCCCGGACTCAACAGTTGCCGAAAATTGTTCGAAACATAGCATGCACACTGAATTATACCGACTATTCTTGGCCAATTTTGCACTAAAGAGGGAATTGATTCCAAGGGGGAATGGGTCCAGGAAGGGGGAATTTGAGAGGAAAGAACTAAACGTGGAATGGATCCAGTGGTAGAAATTTCCCTTAAAAAGATTATCAGTTCATTCGGTCACATTTTGTTTTTGATTCCAAGGTGAAGAAAATGCAGTCTGCTATCAAGTTAAGTACACGAGATCGGAACTCGCAAGCTGACCAATCTGCACGTGGCAGTTTTACTGTGCAGAAATCAGTCCAACCACGGTTGGACTGATTTGCGTTAGAAATTCTGAAATTTTTTGGATGCCGAAAACTGTCCAAACTGTGCGTGCATGCTGAAGAATACGAACTATGATGGACAAATTTCACATGAATTGGAGGAACGGACATCGTTTACTCAACACGTTGGTTTGTTTCCGGAAACTGAGGAGATCAAAATTCAATCAATTGTTATGGCTGGCCTTAATGCCAGCCACTTTGTTAGACTTGGTGTGTCCTCTTGTTCCAGGATCCTTGTCCTTTTGAAAACTGAATGGGGCCGAAGGACCTTTTCAAAAGTTTGGGAGCTGGCCGATTATTTTTTCCAATTTAAGCACTGTTCAAAAGCCACAGTCGTTTGCTTGAAAGGATGGAAGCTTTCAACTTCCATCGTTATTGTTAAACTCATTTTATTTCAGAGATATGGTCAATTGCTTCAAGAATCAAGACAGAAGTCTTTCCATTCACCATGGTCCAAAAATTGGCACTTCTTCGTTGAATTTGGAAGAACTGAAAGATCTGCATGCTTCTCAGCTGAATGTTGCCCTCGAGCAAATGGAATGCCTGCTAAAGAAAAGGAGGATTCTCAAACTGTTAGCAGGGATTTAGCCTTTGCTTTTAAATGCACAACCTAATTTGTATCTGTTCGTTTGATGGCCGAAAACAACTTTCTGTTGTTTTGTGATGCATTTTGTGAATCTATACCTGTTGGCAGCAAAAATGTTGATGAATGGATGACATCTGCCGAATGGAGATGAATGAATAGAGGTCGAACCGATACAGATCAATCCGGGTACGGGTGCCGGTACACACGTACCGGTTGCAGTTGCAATTTTGTGGATGGGCAGATGTACCTGACTAATTGAATCTTACACCCATATCCCTCATGTTTTAAAATTGCCATGGAATGCGAATTCTGCATTGGAAAAGCCTCAAATTCACCAAAACACCTCAAAGCGAATCAAAGTTTGATGCCAAAGTGGAAAAATTCATTTCAAATGCAAATTTCTGTGCAATTCTCATAATTTGTTATTGGGCACCCCTCGTATTCCGACGTGAACTCCTCTCAGTGAGAAATTGGTTTGAGGAATGCTCTCTTTTATTTCTCCATGACTGCTCGTAAATTTCATTGAACAAGAACTCTCCAACCTGTTCTCATATCAGCAGATACCTTAATTCTATCCAGTGCTCAACATTGGAGTATTTGCACAGTCAAAAAACGAATGGTGTAGGGATTCGTAGAGAATGGGAGTTCCAGAAAACCGTCAAAATCTTCGAACTTCATGTTGCGCACCAGCCAGAGCTTTTGTTGCTGCAGATGGTTAGGGGAGGTAGAACGAAATAGATATGCTTGAATCATTAATTTTTGGTAGCAGATGCAGCCATTAATTGGACGCTGACCTGAAATAAGTTAATTCTGCATGGCTATCCTCCCACTTCGGGCTGCTAACATTATGCAGAAATGACCATTGTGGGCGTCATTCAAAATGGGCAGGCCGGCAAAAGATCACAAGCTGCCTGCCACCGGTGGACACTCTAAGACTTCAACATCACAAGCTATCATTCATTCATCCCATTTTTTGCAATTTGGCAGTCATTCATTTTGCTATTCAATCATCTCCATTTTGGTGGAAATTGATAAAGGCGATATTAGCCAACAAAATTTGCACCAAAATTATCAGTTTCGGCAATTATCAGTTCAGCGATTTCGGTTTCGTTATCTTTCTGTCCCTATCAACATTTGTGTTGAGGTTGCTCTTGTGAAAGCATATAAAAAGATGGAACACTTCGATTTGCGGTTACTCGCAGTCACTGAGTGGTTGAGTTGTGGCCCTGACCTAGATGTGGCTGTATTTTTATCTTCCAGATCTCAGACGTCTGAGGGCAGTTGGTGTTCCGAAATGGGAATGGTTGAAATCACAAAGAAAGTTGGAAACACTTGGGATTCATTTGGAACTACAAGAAAAGGAAGACTTATGCTGCATCCGGAAGAAGCCCTTTATCTTATGGAATCGGTTAGTTTCAACTGACCAAGATGGGCAACATTTTTTTGATGTGTGGAATTTTTAGATGGAAAAATGGTATAAGTGTGGAATTAATTCTTGAATTCGGATAGGAAAGTTGGAAATTATCGCAAAGGTTTGTGCATTCATTAATTATTACCAAATTAATTCATGAATTCGAATTTTTTGATGAAAAAAAGCAAATAAGTCTCAGATTGCTGTCCAAGGTATGATTGATGGTTAAGGGGGGGGCCATGCAAAAATTCAAATTCTATATTTTTCAACCGATTAAGCTCATTTTTGGGGAGCATGTTTGAGAGCATCACAGAAGTGTTCCTACAAAATTTCAGCCTCCTAGCTCACCTGGTTGAGGTTTGGCAGCTATTTGTTTAAAAATATCCAACCGAAACTTTCTGTCGGTGCCTTGAAAAAGCAACGATCGCTTTATGAAAAGCCTAGCGAATTGGAATTTTTGGTCAAAACTATGGGTTATTGTCAAAATCTGAGTTCGAATTCGACTTTTACACGTCCATCTGACATTTTGACAGCAAAAAATAAAAACTGAAAGTTTTGAGAAAATCCAAAAAATTTGCATGCCCCCCCCCCCCCTTGAGGGTGGGATGGTTTTGCCATCTTTGTACTCATTATTTTTTTGCAAAATGTGTACCTTGGACTACTGGACACAATGGTGACGAACCTTTCTTTGATTTGAGATTCATTGCATCAAGACATCAGATGATGGGTTCATGCCCCCAAGCACCAAGAAACAACCTGCCCTGAATGCCCGAGCATGTTTTCAATATTGTTTGGAAAGGCGGCTCTGAAAAACCTTCCCCCTAGTGCTCCCCTGTGACACAGATAAGAAACCTCATTGGATGTAGCCATCGTAAAGACTAGAATAAAAAAAAACAGGCTGAAGACAAGACGTTCATGAACAATTTGTGAAATTGAGTCGACAATTTGTGAAAAGTACAGTTTCATAAAATTCTAGGGGTTTCTTTTGCATCCACTATTTTTGTGCCATTAATTTATGAATCGCTCGTCTTTTCCTTGGAAAATGGACCCTGTACCAGTCTGCCATTTTTAAGGTTTGGCACGAATTTGTATTCTTGCTCAGGTTTTGACTTCTGGTTCGAGGTTGGCGTGATAGCTGGCTGACATCAGCTACCTTTCTGTTCCTTTTTGCCTGCTGGTAGCTGCCATCATCTGCTTCTGTCATTTTTCATTATGAAGTTCATTCACGCACTGCAAATTTCCTGTTGACACATTGGTATGTTATCGTGACGGATTTCGAACAAAAAATGGCAAGCATTTGGTCATTAAAGCCAAAACATTGACCTGGCAACCACAAGTGAAAATGAAAATAGAAAACGTCTAGGCCTACCATTTTTGTCTTTTTCATGGTATTGTTGACGTGAGCTGATAAAAGGTTTGGTTAAAAAATCGTATTTACTTGTCCCAAATCTGCCTTTTTGGCTGCAATTGAGCGTGTATTGAAAAAGAAAAATTTCATTTAAGCACCATTCCATGGGAAAACCAGCATCACAAACTAATCAACATTCGAACTGAAGGGTTCGAGCTAAGCCAGGACCAAACACCTTGATCTCTGACAAAGCCGCCATACCACTTACTTTTGTTATTAATTGAGTGTGAATCACGCCACGTTCCGCCTACCAAGTTTTGGGACTGTTGTTGTTCCTGAACCACTCGTTTGTTGATTAATTTTTGTCCAATAATTTTACAAGCTTTGCCCACTAATTTTGCCAGTTCCTTTGACATTGCTGCCATGTTTTATTTGCTTGCTTTTTGCACTCGTTTTTTGTTTTCAGAAGTGCCTCATTGTGTACCACGGTGGTGTTTCTGTTCCTCTCCAGAAGGCATTTCAGATCATGATCAGTGCAGACTGTAGCTTTGAAATGTATTTGACGTACAAGTACTTGGCGATCCTTGGCTACAGGTTGAGAAGATATGATCCTGAAGTGCAGTTTACGAAATGTGAAGATGTTCTTTCGGATGGTCAGCGGGTTAAAGCAGAGAGGGGATTGGTCAATAATTCAACATTTCAGCAGGGTTCAGCTCTCGTTTCAGAAAATGCTGGATTTGTTCCCAAGGTTGAAAGATCACACCTTGTTATTGCTAATGTCATGGTGGCGTCACCCCAAAATCAAGAAACATCTTCAATTGCTGCTGGTGATTTTCCTAGTTTGAGTGAAGTAGAATTATCACAGGAGGCTGCAGTTGCAAGTGAATTGCAGGTAGCATTTGGTCCCGAAGACCATTTTGAGGCATTGACAAATGCACCCTCCTTGGCTCCACTTATCCCAGATTTTGAATCATCATCACTTTATGAAAGAGCTCCTGAAGACCATCTTGAACGGTTGCATAAAGCTGAAACATTGGCTACCCCTGGCCCAAATGTTCAACCGAGGCCTGATGCAAGAGGACCTGGAGATCAACTTGAGCAGTTGAATGAATCAGACTCCTTATCTTCCCGAAGCCCAAGTATTCAACCACAGCATGATGAAAAAGGACCCGAAGATCAACTGGAGCAGTTGAAAGAAGCTGAAATGTTGGCTACCAGTGTCCCAGACTTTCAACCACAGCCTGATGAAAGAGGATCTGAAGATCAACTTGAGCAGTTGAAAGAAGCTGAAATGTTGGCTGCCAGTGTCCCAGATTTTCAACCACAGCCTGATGAAAGAGGACCTGAAGATCAACTTGAGCAGTTGAAAGATGCTGAAATGTTGGTTGCCAGTGTCCCAGATTTTCAACCACAGCCTGATGAAAGAATACCTGAAGATCAACTTGAGCAGTTGAAAGAAGCTGAAATGTTGACGACCAGTGTCCCAGATTTTCAACCACAGCCTGATGAAAGAGGACTTGAAGATCAACTTGATCAGTTGAAAGAAGCTGAAGTGTTGGCTACCAGTGTCCCAGATTTTCAACCACAGCCTGATGAAAGAAGACCTGAAGATCAACTTGAGCAGTTGAAAGAAGCTGAAATGTTGGCTGCCAGTGTCCCGGATTTTCAACCACAGCCTGATGAAAGAGGACCTGAAGATCAACTTGAGCAGTTGAAAGAAGCTGAAATGTTGACGACCAGTGTCCCAGATTTTCAACCACAGCCTGATGAAAGAGGACCTGAAGATCAACTTGAGCAGTTGAAAGAAGCTGAAGTGTTGGCTACCAGTGTCCCAGATTTTCAACCACAGCCTGATGAAAGAGGACCTGAAGATCAACTTGAGCAGTTGAAAGAAGCTGAAATGTTGGCTGCCAGTGTCCCAGATTTTCAACCACAGCCTGATGAAAGAGGACCTGAAGATCAACTTGAGCAGTTGAAAGATGCTGAAATGTTGGTTGCCAGTGTCCCAGATTTTCAACCACAGCCTGATGAAAGAAGACCTGAATATCAACTTGAGCAATTGAAAGAAGCTGAAATGTTGGCTGCCAGTGTCCCGGATTTTCAACCACAGCCTGATGAAAGAGGACCTGAAGATCAACTTGAGCAGTTGAAAGAAGCTGAAATGTTGACGACCAGTGTCCCAGATTTTCAACCACAGCCTGATGAAAGAGGACCTGAAGATCAACTTGAGCAGTTGAAAGATGCTGAAATGTTGGTAACCAGTGTCCCAGATTTTCAACCACAGCCTGATGAAAGAGGACCTGAAGATCAACTTGAGCAGTTGAAAGAAGCTGAAGTGTTGGCTACCAGTGTCCCAGATTTTCAACCACAGCCTGATGAAAGAGGACCTGAAGATCAACTTGAGCAGTTGAAAGAAGCTGAAATGTTGGCTACAGGTGTCCCGGATTTTCAACCACAGCCTGATGAAAGAGGACCTGCAGATCAACTTGAGCAGTTGAAAGAAGCTGAAATGTTGGCTACCAGTGTCCGAGACTTTCAACCACAGCCTGATGAAAGAGGACCTGAAGATCAACTTGAGCAGTTGAAAGAAGCTGAAATGTTGGCCGCCAGTGTCCGGGATTTTCAACCACAGCCTGATGAAAAAGGACCTGAAGATCAACTTGAGGAGTTGAAAGAAGCTGAAGTGTTGGCTACCAGTGTCCCAGATTTTCAACCACAGCCTGATGAAAGAGGATCTGAAGATCAACTTGTGCAATTGAAAGAAACTGAAATTTTGGCCATCAGTGTCCCGGATTTTCAACCACAGCCTGATGAAAGAGGACCTGAAGATCAACTTGAGCAGTTGAAAGAAGCTGAAATGTTGGCGACCAGTGTCCCAGATTTTCAACCACAGCCTGATGAAAGAGGATCTGAAGATCAACTTGTGCAATTGAAAGAAACTGAAATTTTGGCCACCAGTGTCCCGGATTTTCAACCACAGCCTGATGAAAAAGGACCTGAAGATCAACTTGAGGAGTTGAAAGAAGCTGAAGTGTTGGCTACCAGTGTCCCAGATTTTCAACCACAGCCTGATGAAAGAGGATCTGAAGATCAACTTGTGCAATTGAAAGAAACTGAAATTTTGGCCACCAGTGTCCCAGATTTTCAACCACAGCCTGATGAAAGAGGACCTGAAGATCAACTTGAGGAGTTGAAAGAAGCTGAAGTGTTGGCTACCAGTGTCCCAGATTTTCAACCACAGCCTGATGAAAGAGGATCTGAAGATCAACTTGTGCAATTGAAAGAAACTGAGATTTTGGCCACCAGTGTCCCGGATTTTCAACCACAGCCTGATGAAAAAGGACCTGAAGATCAACTTGAGGAGTTGAAAGAAGCTGAAGTGTTGGCTACCAGTGTCCCAGATTTTCAACCACAGCCTGATGAAAGAGGATCTGAAGATCAACTTGTGCAATTGAAAGAAACTGAAATTTTGGCCACCAGTGTCCCGGATTTTCAACCACAGCCTGATGAAAGAGGACCTGAAGATCAACTTGAGGAGTTGAAAGAAGCTGAAGTGTTGGCTACCAGTGTCCCAGATTTTCAACCACAGCCTGATGAAAGAGGATCTGAAGATCAACTTGTGCAATTGAAAGAAACTGAAATTTTGGCCACCAGTGTCCCGGATTTTCAACCAGAGCCTGATGAAAGAGGACCTGAAGATCAACTTGAGCAGTGGAAAGAAGCTGAAATGTTGGCGACCAGTGTCCCAGATTTTCAACCACAGCCTGATGAAAGAGGACCTGAAGGTCAACTTGAGCAGTTGAAAGAAGCTGAAATGTTGGCTGCCAGTGTCCCAGATTTTCAACCACATCCTGATGAAAGAGGACCTGAAGGTCAACTTGAACAGTTGAAAGAAGCTGAAATGTTGGCTGCCAGTGTCCCAGATTTTCAACCACAGCCTGATGAAAGAGGACCTGAAGGTCAACTTGAGCAGTTGAAAGAAGCTGAAATGTTGGCTGCCAGTGTCCCAGATTTTCAACCACAGCCTGATGAAAGAGGACCTGAAGATCAACTTGAGCAGTTGAAAGAAGCTGAAATGTTGGCTGCCAGTGTCCCAGATTTTCAACCACAGCCTGATGAAAGAGGACCTGAAGATCAACTTGAGCAGTTGAACGAAGTGGCGGAAGTGCATGATGTGATAGAATTGGAACACCATACTGTTGCGCCTTTCAAAACTGACTCGCTCATTTTGAAAACCCAAACCCTGACGACACCGGAAACTTGTGAACAGGGCATCGGTGAAAAGGTAGAAGCTGAGGAAGATGTTGAACAGTCTGTTAGAAATTGGTGTCCGTAGATCTCCGAGAAAGAGGACCAAGCGTGCTGCTGAAGATATTGTCTATGGGGCATTGACTAAGATAGGTGGTTCCCCACCTCAAAAATTAAAACGGTTCACAGGAAAGGAGAGTTCACTTGCAGGTGCTGAAAACAGTTTCAAAAAATTCCCCAAGTTTTCAGAAGTGGTAATTGAAAGGTCAATTGCAACATCGCATGCCACTGCTGGCAATGTTGATCAAGCACACCTGCCTCATTCCGAGGTACCACAAATAAGACTGTCAGAACAAGACAACACAAAGGTGGCATCTGTGGGGCACCTGGTGATACCTCAAAATGTTGTGCAAATATCTCAGCAGTCATTGACTCATGTGAAGTTACCCTATCCTCTACTCCACAAGGCACAAGATTATCACCAAGATTGCTCTCCAAGAAAATTGAGGAAACCAAAACGAATGCGTCTGACATATCTGTAGCTGCTCCTTTTGCAAATATTCAGGGTCCATTATCTGATGGGGCAACATCAACATCTCCCCCAAGAAGGATGAAAACCAAACGGAGTCTTGGAGTGATGGATGCTGACATATCTGCTGAACTCGGTGAAAAGTCAAAGCGGTCCCTGGAGAGTGAAGGTTCCAACTGTGAAAAGCCTTCACCGGTGGAAGGAAATTGCTAAGGTTTGATTATCTGCCTCGTAGGGAGATGGTCACAAATCAAAAGGGTCTTTCCATCAAGGATGTTGGCCCAAACTTGACTTTGACTGAAATTCCTGACTCCTGTGGTACAATTCTGTTCACCGAAGGCTAAACGAGCTAAATTGAAAGGTCAGGCTGCTGAGGAACTCCAACTAGCAATAAGCCTGAATTGCCATCAAGCATTGGAAACATGTCAATAACAAGTGATAATGTGGGGGTGTCTTCTGAAAACAACTCTCGTGTTGAGACACCCTCTGCGGGTATTCGGGGAAGTACAGTAAGCAATGGCAATGGCCGATTGTCAAATTTTGATTCTGGAACCTCTGATGAGCCTTCTGTTTTTGCTGACATTGCCAGCATTGCTCGGAAAGCAAACGGATTCGTTGCGTACATGCCTTTCTATGCCCACTCCCATGGAACCCTCGGAACCCCTGATGAAGGTTTCCTTCCGTTAGCTGGAGGGAACTCCAATAATTGTCAGGTACCTTACGAAGTCAATGATGTTCATTCTTCGGAAGGATCTGATTCAGATGTTGATTTGATATGTGAAATCAAAGAGAAGGCCAGTTGATTTTGTGACCTGTCCGCGAGGAAAGCTGTGATAGTGTGACAGAAGTTGCCGTTCCCAGGGCTGAAGTGGAACTGGTTGAACTAAGTGATGAAGATGATGATGTTTGTGAATACAAGCCCGAACTGAGTTATCATCCAAAGTGGTCTGTTAGTGCATCACGTGAAGATATCCTCTCACTGTTGCCTAATTCAATTCGTCTCAAAACAATAACCGTGACTGTTGCACCGAAAGAACTTCTCCCAAAAAACTCATGCCCTTCACAAAGTGAATACATTCTCTTCATTGATCGTCTAAGCAACAGGATCAGGACTTTAAACTATGGTGATTACGCTTTCGATGTTTCAGCTTTTGGAGCTAGAAATTTTGCCCCTGCTAACGGGTCTTGGAATCAACCACAGGTTTGGGCGAATGGCTCTTGGCCCACTGGTCCTGTTGGCAGCTTTGCTACCCCTCCTCCCCATGTTTTGGCGAACCACAGACCCCCTGTTGTTTCTCCATTCCTCAACACGACGGATCCGTGGTCATCAAGGAACTTTGGAGGCCTCCCCAACGGACGTGATTCCAATTCTGGCCTCCCTTTTGCATATTCATATTACCAGAATTTGAACCGAGGTGGGTCTAGTCCATTTGCAAACACGTCGTTCCCACCCTCTGCACCACCTTATTATCAGGGTCCAAATTATGCACCAGAATTCCACTCACAGTCACGTTATGGGCCTAATTTTGGACCTGGACTGTCTGGTCCAAACTGGTCTACTCCACCACACATGAACAATTTCTCTCCTAGGCCTCGCCCTTTCCCGTTTTTTCGCAAGCGTTGGAGGCCAAGGAATGTTGGCAATTTCGGATCGCAACCGTCTCCGTCCATGAAGGCAGCCAAGCTCACCGAAGCACCTGAGACGTGGGTCGAATTGAAACACCTCTCTGATGCTGTTGAAGATGAGCTTCACGGTGTTCTGTGGAAGAATTCCACATCACTTCCTCTGATCAAACCAACAGGAAAGGAAAGCTTAGGTAAGTGTTTCATTTTGTTTTTGTTTTTTCCAGATGAATGCTAATGTGTTCAATGCTTGGACACCACGAACGGGAAACACAGTTGGCAGAATTATAACGAATAGACAGCTAACCTTTGTAAATATTGAAATCGGTGACAAACGAATTGAAATTGTCACAACAGCACAATCTCGATTATCCGGAACCCTTTCTTATTCGGATCGCTTTGCAGCGTCTTTTTTTTTAATTCCGTTCTACAGCCCGGTGCGCGAATGGATGAAAAAGCTCTTTCAGAAGAGACTTGTCCTACTCTGCTCCTTCTAGTTCAATGACCAAGACTGCACATGGTCGTCCCCTTTTTATGTTCAGAGTTGCTGTTTGACCTTGGTTTGTTGGAGGGGCTCCTTAAGTTCTAACTTGCTGGAAACCCTCCCACAAACCAACGTCAAATGTGTCTCTGAGGTTGTAAATGGAAACACCGTCATACAGGCTTTGTCATTCAGCTGGAAGGAGCTGAGCGGGACATGAATGGGGAGTGACAACCTGCGCTTCTCCTTATCGCATGACCATCTGATTCCAGTTGGATCTGGGTGACCTGGATCAGTTGGATCCTTAATTAGAACACAATTGGGAAATACCCTGCAAAAAATGGGCGGACGCACCTGGTTTCTATTAATCTGGATAATTGAGATTTCACTGTGTTGACAAATTGAAATGTCATCATACATAGACAAACAAGCCATGAATGACTACCCCGGCACAACGGTTTCCTGGCAACAGACACTCCGACTCACTGCCCCCACCCAAAGTACCCTGATTTTCCTGCCCCTCCCCCACCTGATCACAACAGATGACTTTGCCCTTTACTTCACGGAATTCAACCTCACCTCATAAGCAACCAGCTGCCCTACCCCAACCTTCATCAAATCCAGGCCCACATGCGAGCAACCGATCTGGCACATCTTCGGTCTGGGTCCAGCATCAGCGCCTAGCAATCTATTTCGATCTTGTGCTTGCTAAAGCTCAACGTTCGCGGGGGCGAAACATCGCCAATTTCATTATTTACGAACGGTTAGTGGCCTATTCTGTTACACTTTTGTGAACAAACTGTGCTAATGTGTCATGCTTAAAATAAAAATAAAATTCTCTACTGTTCATTGTCTGAAACAGTTTTATTCTTCTGTTCCATCTCGGTCAAAGCTCATTTCAATTTCTCTTCATACCAAGAACCCAAGAAAAAATGACAAGATTCCTGTTTTTGATATTATGTCCGTGGTAAAAAAAGCCTGAGGCTAGATGATTCATCAACCAATGTGCCCAATTGATTGATTGTTAATTGTGGGTGCCACTCATTATTGCTTCATCACGAGATCGGTCCTTCGGCAATCAGGCCTGTGCATTCAGCGAGCAATCGAGCCATTGTGTATGATGGATGTTGGAAATCTATCATTGCCGTATAGAATTAAAGCATTGTGTATGATGGATGTTGGAAATCTATCATTGCCGTATAGAATTAAAGCAGTCTTGTCAGGTGCAGACTGCTTTCTGATAAGTGCCTACATCATAATTGCAAAGTAGATGCAGCAAAACTTCCATTCCATTGAGCATCGCTCAGAGCAATTATTCTGATGGAGAAAATGTGAGACATCACGAGAGAAACTGCAGCGGCACAAAACCACCAACAAGGCGAGAAATACCTACCAGTGGAACAGAAGAGGAGGAGGTGGGTGGGGTGGTGCAATAATGGCGTGAATGTGTGTGGTGGCGGAAGAGACATTTTCAATAACATGCAGTGCAAAGACAGCAGCAGCTGCGAGACTGCGGTGTTTTTGTTGCTTTTTACACGTCATGCTGTTTTGGAAATCTTAGTTCAGATTCGAACCAATTCTACTTTGACAAAGAAACCCAATGTGAAGTGGATGTGCACTTATGATATGAGATTTGGCCAGCTAGATATTTACCTAGTTCTTTCCTTCACTCCATTACCCTGCTTCATCCCCATCCAGAAGATCCCTTCGTGGGTCCATAAGGGGAGGGGAGAGCATGTGGGCAATCTGTTAATTGTCCCTGCTTGGCTTGTCGGTTTTGAGTCTACTTTGGCAAAACGTTTTCTCCAAAGTTGACTTGAAGCACTCGAAAGCCACCTTTTGACATCTCAGGTGGCATGATAATTTGTTTGTGTTTTACAAAGAGTACCTAGGATTCACATGCTGCTGAAGATTATAGAGCCCGTCTCTTTTTATTTCACAATGGAACACCATTATCACATAGGCTGGGGAGATCTTCACGAGGAATTTGAAACCCACCAGGGAAAGTTGTGCTCGTATTTTATTTATTTATTTATTTTGAGGGAGAGCATCACCCCAAAAAAGGTAGTCTCCACAACTTTCTCTGATGCTCCATTTGGACAATCCAAACCTTTGTGAAAATATCTGGCCTTGGATTTTGCACACATTGCTCCATTTCATGGTTCCTCTGGCCTTGGTATCCCATTTTCCCCATTTTTTCATCTAAGTTTGATCAAAGTTTGACAGTCCTACTCCCCAATGCAATGCATCTTAAGATTAAAATTGTTTAAATTCAAAAGGATTCTATCCGGCGCCAATCAACATGGGGGTGGGGGAATAAAGTGGGAATACAAAGGGCGGAACAGATGAGAGAGATTAGTGTATTTTTGCGAACAGAGATTGTGCTCAAACACACGTGAGATCAATTTCTTGCCCAAACACTTCTCTCCACACAAATTAAACTCACACTAGATCATTTTATTTTCATTTGTAGCTTCCATTCTGTCAAAGCTATCACTCATAGAACATGACACATCTTTTGATGATTCGGTGGATGTCAAACCTCCTGTAAGAACTCCTGTGATGATTCATTTTGAAGTGTTCTCTCCAAACGTACATTACAGAAAGTCATCCCCAGGACTTCCGTCTTCCCGTGTAATTGTACAGAGGTAGTTTGGACAATTGTGGTCAATGGAGTTTTGAATTATTTTGAATTGTGTTGTGAGTGATTACAGTGGAGTAATGTTGGCTGCGGTGAGTGATGCACGCACTATGCAGGTATAACTGCGATTGCTCCCGCTTAGTGGAATTTCTAGAGGCGAACACTGGGGAATGAACTGATATCTGACTTGGAGTTAAGCTGAAACAGCGGTTGTGGAATGTGGATGCTGCTTTGACAGTTGGTAGTGGTTGAAGGTGCTGGTGGGGAACATTGGAATGGGGAAGGACAACAGGATGGGATAGGCTTGAGTTGGGGCGGTTGCTGGCCACTCTCCATTCCACATCCTCTGTTCCCACCCACACCCTCAACCACCACCAACCGTCAACACTGCAACCACAATCCACAACCCAGGTCTCAGCTCAACTCCAAATGAGATATCAGTTCATTTCCCAGGATTCACTTGAAGAAGCTCCACAAGCATAAGTTACATTTCCCTGCAGCTCTGCCAGCCAACGAATGGATGAGTCTGTGAGTCGATTTCACGAGTACTTTGATGTTCCCTGACATTCCCGTATCATTGAATGAGCAGAAGTTGTATAATTTATTTTTTATTTGCATTTTTTTTATATTTGATGGATTTTTATTGCTCTGTCATGTCCATTTTCTGCTGCCAGGTATTTGACTTGATTGCTGGTAACTCGTGTTGTCGAGGAGTGAAAAACTTGGCCGGTTACCCTTGCCCTCAGATAATTTGTTTTGTCTTTTTTCTTCTCTTCCAAAAAAAATCAATCCAGACGTGATGATCCTGTGCTGACAATCGACCATCTGATCGAACTGCAAGTTGTCTTACACGATGGTGTTCCTTATTTTTGCCGTGGTCTCCACGTGTGGTGATATCCAGTTTTTCCGATTCTCCGACACCGTTTTGCCCACTGAGATCACCTTAGATTTGTCTTGATTGTTTGAGGATTTTTCTTTCTTTTTTCAAGTGACTGACATGGTGTTTTTCGGAAACACCAATATTCTGACAATTTTTTATACCATTCAATAACCGATTAATACCATGAGATGGGTTCCATGGGACAAATTTGGTTGTGAGCAGAAACAAATGTCAGATGGGAAATTGGGGTTTTTCGTCGATGAGAAAAAAATTCAGGAGGGGTGGGTACAGGAGAAGGCAAAGATACTTCGGGCAAGCCAAAAAATAGTGGCTTGGGGGATGGGGGTGGAGGCGACTGCCTGCCCAAGCACAACTGTCAATGTGTCAATAAAATGCCATTGAGAATATAATTGAAACGTTACCGTTTTTCACTTTTTTCGATGTTGAGATTTTTTTTCAATAATTGGAAAACCAAAAATTTCGGCAACGTATGTATTGGACCAGAGGTCTCGCATGTGCAATTCGTCAGTTCAACGGTTGACTGCAATGCCTATTTTTGACCAAATGAAAAAAAAAACAGATTGGCAACTACAATTTTCTGTTTTCGGCACTGTTGCAAACGTCCTTACACCACCGGGGCCACCATCCAGAAGACCCCAACCAAGGACCTTCATCCTAGATCCTAGAACCTCTCTGCTGTGCTTTCCAGAATCCGGGCACTTCTGTGATGAATCTCCATGTCCTACTTATTAAACCTGCGAATGACTTGCAGCTGTTGCAGAGTGAGCTTTTGCTTATGCAGTGTTATCTAGATTTCGGCGGAGTTACCGGCATTCTCCGCGCCAGAGCAGCCGCTCCAGCATCCACACTGCTCTAGGCCGAAGCCACAACTGTCTACTGCCCACGGGGTAGACGGTATCCACCTGGCCTAAGGGTTACCCCTTTTGACTTTCGGTCACAAGTGCTACTCCCCTGACACTTCGGCAATGGGCTGCCTCCTGGCACTTTTTACCAAAAGGGTTACTCCAAACACTTTCGGCCATAGGGCCAGAAGTGCCAGGGCTAGCCCTGACACTTCTGGCCAGTAAAACGGCACCGCACCTTGCTGACCAAAAACACTTTTTGCACTCAAAATACGAGCTTCCGGTTGCCATCCCACCTCAGCTTCCATTGTCAATCTGCAGCAAATTTATCATTTAAACGGAACAGCAGGAACATCTAAATTGTTTATTTTTCTGTTGAGACTGCTGGCCAGTGTGAGGCATAGACAAAAACTTGTGTCTTAGATCAGTACTTTTGGTCTGTGGTAGGCCCAGGGACTGATTTTAGGAACCTCTAATTAATTTCTTTGGACCTTCGGGCCCCCCATAGTCCTCACCAGGGGCTCTGCCCCTTGGAACTCCGCTGGAGGTGGCTGCCCCCAGATGCCCTACACAAGGAGGTTCTCCACAATCATTTGACCTCCGAATTTTTACTCAGACCCCTGGAACCGCCCCCACCCCAACTGGTCAAACTTAGTACGCCACTGCCCATAAATGCAATTGTGCTCTCATACTTTTGTCTGAACACCTTTTCGTGTAAATATTTGAAAGGCCTAGAATGAAATTTCTTGTGTTCAATCTGATTTGTAAATCCTGGCCATTTTGTGTTCCTGGTTTTCTTTCATTACATCTGCTCCCCCCTCTTCTCCTGGGTGGAATATGGATTGAAGTCAAGGGGGGTAACTTTCATCATGGCGTTGCATTTTTACAATATTGTGAATATTGGATGTGGATTTTGCTGTTCCGTTGAACGATAATGGTTGTTGTTGTTTGAGCCTGTTTTTCTTTCAACAAACAGGCTGTCTGTTCACTATAACTTTTATTATTTTTCTATTGTTAGAATGAAGTTTATTCTTGAGGTTTTGATGAAGGAAAAATTGTTTGTTTTATTAGTTTTTTAATAAAAACAATATGCATTCTCCATTACTCGACTATGTTTCATACTGCTGCTTTGTTCGCATCTCAAGTGATTGAGAAAACCTCCCTTGGCTCCTTGGCCTGGCCTACAAGGGTAAAGACAAGTGCAAAATGTTTCTAACTGCATAAACAGTGCGTTGAAACTTGGAGATGCATGCGTATGAATGTGGAGATATTGCCCTTTACGGGGTAGTTTCGACCATTTTATCTCCGTATCTGCAAGTTGAGTCAATGTTTTGGACGCATATCGCATCTCTTCTCAAGATAATGGACACAGGTGCCTGGCGAGGTTCATGCGTTAGGTAATGATGGAAAGTTTTTATGGAATTTTCCTTTCTACTTGAGAACCTGGTTCCAGCAGAGCTTTTGTGTTTCTCTCATCAGTGCTTCTTCTCAAGCAGCGACATGCTCTTTTTTCAAATGGATATTCAATGTTGTGCTTTTATAGTGTGTGTGCACCTGTTGAGTTTCCATGCTTTTCATTCAAGAATGAAGCGATGAGCTACGAATTTCTTCCAGAGCTCAATGCTCGTTAAAAGTTGCTTATCACAGAGGCTATGTTTACACGCTTTGCAAATTTTTTAGGCAAGCTGGGTGTGCCCCATTGACATCGCTGGTCGTTTTGGAAAACCATCTCTTGCAAATTGTTTCTGGTATACATAAGGGGTTTCCACCCAAACACAATTCACTTTCCGGGGCAAATATTGGAGGTTCAGAATTCCAGATTTTTTATTCCTGAACAAAAAGTGTTGAAAACACCTGAGGTCAAATGAATTTTCATGGCTCCAGACAGTCTGGAACACTGCTATCGTTTTCTACTGTCTTTCTTCTCTAGTTCTATTCTCAATCTCTTTCCCTCTCCGATTGCTTTGTATCAAACTTAGCTTGGTATCTGTGGAACCGATTGCTGAGATGCTCAGTATGAATCCACACAAAAACAGACTAAACCTCAGGGTTAAAGGAAGGAGACACACCCAGAATTTCAAAATCGACATTTCTTATCGAATTTTCATTCTAGATTCAAGTGACAGACACTGACTCCCATTCACTGGGTACTTCATCTGAGAATTTGCTTGAATAAAACCAAAACACAGACATTGTTCGGCAGCCTTCTGTCTGCCATTTGAATCACATTAAAAATCTTTATCAGGTTAAATCAGCAGCCGATCTCGGCATGTTTTACCCCAAAAAGCCTTGGTTTTTTAAATTTATCTTGCTGTATTTCCCCAATGATGAACAGAACAACTGAGGGGAACATTCAAATAATTGATCGTTTTCTGTGTAAAAAAACGATTCCTGGATGCTTTGCCAATTCGGGACAATTATTTCATTTTTGTTAGCCCACCCTGATGCTGGTGATAATTTGGCTGCTTTTGATATCGTCCAGAACAACCCCTTCCAAGCACGATGCTGGACAAGGGTGTTGGTGGACACGGGTATTTTTCAATGATGCACATGATCATTTGAGCACCAGTCGCAAGGGGCCTAAAGTGAGCCTATTTCTTTCTTGAGTGCTGAGGGCTGGGCCTGAGAGATGAGGTCAAAGTTCAAAAAATGCCCTCTTTTAATTTTGTGCTTCAGTGTGCCAAGATCTGTCCCTGATAATGGGCTCCCTCGACTGAACCGGACCATACATACACTGCAGCTTTTGACATTATTTAACTTGGACGTTCTACTTTAATGGCGACGTCATGGTGTCTTCCTTAGAATGGCTGGGCAATCCCCATCGCATCCCCCACTGAAAAAAGAATTAAAAAATTTGTAGGCATAAACAGCAAACTTGATCGGGACGCATCTGTTTGTTCATTTAAAAGTTGTTTTAATGAGTTAATGAACTCTGCAAGCTCCATATTTGTAATTTTAAATGCATTTCAATTGAAATTTGCATAAATTTAGTGCCATTTTTTTCCAGCAACTCAGTTGTGCACCGAAGGAAAGGTGCACTACTGAGTTTTAGCCAAGCTCATCATACCAAGATAGATTGAAACATCGAGGTGAAAAACTTATGAAACTGGAGAAAGGAAAATTCATCAGAATTTAGAATGGCAAATCGTTTTCGAGAATAGCACAGTTTCTGATTGCTCGTGAGCAGGGGCACACACTTTTGTATTCTTAAGGGTTAACAAACTGAAGC
>JASGXE010014880.1:0-11627 GCA_030068105.1 Sinentomon sp. SZTP_YWyxl
CAAATTCTGTCCAAATTGCAGAATTATCAGAAATTGCAGAATTTGAATTTGGAAAGAATCCAAATTCTGACCAAATTGCAGAATTAGCAGAAATTTCAGATTTTGGATTTGGACAGAATCCAAGCCCATGTTGCAGAGTTAGCACAAATTGCAGAATTTGAATTTGAGCAGGATCAAAAATCAGCTCAACTTACAGAATTAGCAGAAATTGCAGAATCCAAATTCAAATTGCAGAATTAGCAGAAATTGCAGAATTAGAATATGGACAGAATCCAAATTCTGCCCAAATTGCAGAATTAGCAGAAATAGAATTTGAGATTGGGCAGAATACAAATTCTGCACAAAGTGCAGAATTACCAGAAATACGAATATAGCAGAATTTGAATTACGGCAGAAACCAGATTCTGCCGAAATTGCAGAATTAGCAGAAATAGAATTTGAATCTGGGCAGAATCCAACTGCCCAAATTGCATAATTAGCATAAATAGAATTTGAATTTGTGCAGAATCCAAATTCCGCCCATATTGCAGAATAAGCAGTAATAGCAGAATTTGAATTCTGTCCAAATCCACATGCAGAATTAAAATACGTGGTCCGGATTGCGTACAGTCCCATGTTTCCTCCTTCCAAGGGAATCCCTTAGGGTTTTTGGTTTTTGGTTTTTGGACCATGAAACCACCGGCTGGAGTTTGATATCTAAACCCATGGAGTTCAGATCCTCTTTATTGTCGTCGGCCTCTGAGGCCATTTTAATTAAAAATTAAATAAACACGCGGGACAGGAGACACTTCAAAAGTGAGGTTGCTTTGCTGGGAAGAACTCACACGACGTTCCCGCGGCAGGAAAGAAGGCAATTGGATTTTCTTCCCACGGGAAACAGAGAGATTATCACGTCTTTCCTAACATCTTCGCTCTCTAAAGACTTTGAATGAATATATCCGACCGAAAAGGGGTAAAACATTATACGTGATAACATTATACGAAAGGGTATAACAATCATAACATTGCGATCCAAAAAAATCTCGCGGCCCCTGGCGTCGAAAAGGTCCATGTTTCCAGAAATGGCTGGAGCTCGTGAGCAACAAATGAAAATTGGGTGGTCGGGTTGGGATGTGGTTTGGGTTGGGGGTTTGGCACGGCTATGTTGGGTTAGTTAGATTGAGTTGGGTTGTCAGTTTAGGTAGGTTTAATATGTTTACTAGCTCACACCGCAAGCAGGTACCTATGTTTCCTCCATGAACATGACATCACTGCGGTATAATTTTGCATCCCAGGGTAAAACAGTGGAAGTACGCGGATGGGATGGATGCAGTAGCTAACTTTGTGGTCACGGGGAACCGCTGATAGCACAGGGTCTGCCAAAACACTTCGAACAAATGAGAAGTTTCAAATGTCTGCACAATACAGGTGTCATCCTATTTCAGCAGAGCTTGGTGCAAGTTCACGCTTTACATAAACACCATGATATTTTGTGGAGCATGTTGGCGCCATTGATTCTAAATGGCGCCTGAGTTGATAATTAACTCCCGCGTTTGAAGAATTTTTGGCAGGGAGTGTTTGAGGTGAAACGCCTCTAAACAAAAATCTAATTTTCTCTTACATCTAAGATTTACATCTAATTTATCATTACATTTAGATGTAATTTCTCCATTTACATCTAATAATTATGATTAATTATGATAACAATGATATAATGATATATCATAATGACATCATGATATACAGGGTGGTCCTAAATTCCTGGGAACAACCGATAGGACGTGTTCTTCATGTCCGTAGGAATCAAACTTGTTCAGTGACAAAATTCGTTCCGACCCCCCATTTCGGAGATACACCCCCTCAAAGTTCCCAAATTGAGCACTTTTTGGGTGCCTATGGGGTTGATTTATTTGTTGAAGAGCTCTCATTTTTTGTAAGAGTGCTCAACAAAACAAACTGAAGAGAAAACATTCAGGAACAAAATGCGCTATCACCCCCCATTTCGAAGATGTGACCACCCAAATATCTTAAGGGGAGCCCCCTTTTGCCTGCCTTCGTTGGGGGTTGATTATTGCGTCGCTCAGTGCCACTTATTGGAGAGCGTGCTCCCCAAGATAAACTAAAGAGAAAAGATTCACTGAAAAAATCACCTGTGACCCCTGGTTTCGGAGATATGGCCCCCAAAAGGTTGCTAAAATTTGCAATTTGGAAACTAAATTTGGGAATTTTGGAGAGCCATATCTCGAAAACGGGAGTTCGGTAGGAATTTTTTCAGGGAATATTTTTTCTTCGCTTTATCTTGGGCAACATGCTCTCCAAAAATCAGCACTGAGCGACGCATCAATCAACCCCCAACACAGGCATCCAAAAGGGGACTCCCCTTAAGATTTTTGGGTGAACATATCTCCGAAATGGGGGGTGATAGCGCATTTTGTTCCTGAATGTTTTCTCTTCAGTTTGTTTTGTTGAGCACTCTTACAAAAATGAGAGCTCTTCAACAAATAAATCAACCCCCACAGGCACCCAAAAAGTGCTCAATTTGGGAACTTTGAGGGGTGTATCTCCAAAATGGGGGGTCGGAACGAATTTTTCTCACTGAACAAGTTTGATTCCTACGGACATGAAGAACACGTCCTATCGGTTGTTCCCAGGAATTTAGGAACCCTGTATATCATGATGTCATATAATGAATATATCATATTATGATATAACGATAACAATGATAATATGATAATTATGATAATAAAAATGATTTACGAGTATATCTAATAATTTCAATTTACATCTAATTTACTCTATACCTACACTATACTCCACACTATACTCCATTCAAATGTGCAGCGGTATTTTGATTTCAATGTTTTTCATTGTTGCGAGAATTCTGATCTCCCCCTAAGCATGCTTGAGAGCTTTTTCTGTTTGTGTCCACAAATGGAATAAGCTTTTGGAAATTTTACGAGCGTTTGTCTAGTGGCTTTTAAACTTGGAATTGGAACAATCTCATCCGTCGTATTACGAGTATGCTGCGCTTCTTTGGCATCATTTGGGATAGTAACGAGGAAATTAATGTTCGCAAAAATGTGTTTTTCCCATCCAACTGTTACCTCCGAATCTTTTTTCTCTCGTTTTACTCTTATGATGGCGGTAGAAATCAAAGCGCCAGATTTCAACAGAGCCTTCTGGATATGTCAGATTTTGACCTCGGTTTCAAAAGAGGATATTTAATTTCTGCAGCATGGAGTTTTTGCTATAATCTGAACAGTCGCAATTTTTACATGTAACTAATTCCGCCACCACTATACAAGACAGCTTCAAGTCATTGAACTCTCCGTGTCGCCGCAGCGCAGCAGAATGCCCTAGGGTCGCACGTGTGTATCTTTTTACACCACCACCACCACAATCGACATTCAGCCTCATTTAACACACAAGTCGCGCGAGGACGATGCGCTCAGAAACACAAAGGAACAGAAACGTTATACCGTCCGCTCCCTGATTGGACTTGACCCGAGATTTTACACATGTATGAGAAAGTTGGTATGGCTACAGCCATGCCTTTTGGTCCAACAACGAGAAAAACTTTTATTTCTATGCCGCCAGTAAACTCTTGTTACATTCTACACGGCGAAGCAACGTTCAACAGTAGAGCCGCCCTTTAAAAATGGCATATAAGTAAAGTCGAATCAGGTACGGATTGTACATATTGAGTTTCTTAGAAGATAGGAAAAATAATTGATTTTTTATTCCCCAACGACGACAGCAGAGCAGAAAATTCATTTGGCCACACCGCGAATAAAACGAATTGGACAAAACCAATTTTTCACATGAAGTGGCCTGAACCTTGAACCAATCCTATCGCCTCTCCGGTTACCGTTATGGGATTATGGTGTATCGCATTGTTCCAGGGGCATGAGTCCACGACTCAAAGATGCCGTGGTTTTTGCGTTATCAAGGGACAGCGCAAAAAAAAACACGAAATTGAGAATGTTGGGGAGGACAACCGAACATTTTTCTCGCAACTTCGCAAATATCTTGTTTCCACGAAATTGCTATCAAGTCGGCACGGACGTGATATTTTCTCTTCGTGACGTCAAAGATTTTCCAGCCGCTAAAAAAGTTATCTGAATGATCTGCTAGCAGCTAGCAGATATGCTCTGCTTATCAAAAGTCCTCGAACATGGGCGATATTTTGAAGGCCAGGCTAATACAGTAGCCATCTAATTTCAACAGGCCTTGGTGCAACTTCATGCCTCGCATGAGTGTTATGATGTTTTGCGGCGCATGCTGCCATTGATTCTAAATGGCGCCTGAGTTAATAATGAACTCATATGTTCGAAGACTTTTGATAAGCCGTATACACAGCCATTCTAAAGACTCGGGCCATAGGAGAATTTTGCCAGACTTTTGAAGCACGGGGCAATGTTATTCCCCATCTAGTTAGCGCCGTTGAATGCATTCCTTCATGTAATGTGTTTTGCGGCGCAGGCGAAATGGGGAATTACATTGCGCCGTGCTTTCAAAAGTCCGAAAAACTCGCCTATGACCCGGGTAATCAGAATGGCTCCGTATATGCTACTCATCGTTTTGGTCCAGTACAGTATCGGGCAAATTACTTGAAGAGAACACATTGCTCAAACTTTTTCATCAAAAAAAAACCAGAAAAATGATAAACAAACCAAATTGTTGGTAGGTAGGTATAGTTACAGCTCCCTGATATAATTGTTGAATTAAATTTTACCAGCTTTATGCTGACGCCATTGAATTTCAATTTCTCGGTAACTATCTTCGCTGAAAAAAGAAAGGGCAAAAATGAAGGAGGAAACACCGTTGTGAGAAAATGTGTTGCCTCGAGTTTATTTGACCGTCAAAGTTTTTCAACAATTTCTTTCCACGTACAATAAGGGAGTGGAATGCACTTGCTCCAAGCCACTCTCTCATTGTTAGCTATCTACAGAGCGTAGCTTAGCATCAAACAATTCTGTCCTGCCATTACTCCCTGGTGCGCTTCGAGTTACCGCTGCAATCCGTTCAGTTCTCCATCTGACTTGCCCTTTGATGTTTCATTGTTGTTTTCTTGTGTGTTATTTCATTAATGTTTTTAAACCTCTGACGCTTCACTGTGTTGTGAATAGTTCAAGAAAAAAAAATAAATAAATTAGGGTGATCACGTGCAAAAAATGAGGATTGTCCCGAGTACCTATCGGAAATTTCGGTGAAACATTGGCAATAAATAGGGTGTCATTACATCGGGTCTTTCATTGACCATGTTCATTTGTGTTGTTTTTCTCATTTAACTGTTGCCTCTGAAGGGTTATTTCTATCCTTTACTCTGAAATGTGGCCGGTAGAAATAAAAACGCCAGATTGCGACAAAGTTTTTTGGCGGCGTCTGATTTTGATCTTGGTTTTTGAAGAGGATCTTTAATTTCTGCAGCATAGAGTTTTTGCTAATTTTTCACAATATGTACAGCATCGGGAAAATTAATGGAGCCACTAACGTAAATTAAATGGCAGAAATGGTGCTGCCTCCGAAACTTTCCTTTACTTGCGTTTTTTCACAAAGAAAAACGTGTCGTGTTTCATCAAAATGTTGTGACATCTGTTTCACAAGTTTTGTTTCAACAAATGTATTGCATATATTTTAGAAAAAACACTTTCGATTTTTTTCTTCTTCATTTGGTTGGACGACAAAGGAAAAACTTAGGTGCTAAATTTTCATCGCGGAATCAAACATATCATTGACTACCGAAACTGCATTTAAATTGAATGTGTGTTTCCATTAATTTTCCCGGCACTGTATAATTGGCACAGGAAAGGTAATTTCATCGCCACTACAGGTTCGTTCAGTCACAGAAAGAATAATAACTTCCATTGGAATGTAATTATTTTTGGTATTATTTTTGGACTTAGGTACATTGGGAGAGCCGTTGTTGTTTCTGTGACTGTACAGTTGCAGAAACAATAATGAATCCCTTAATACAAGTACCTATACATTGGATCATGAGAGTCATCATTGTTCCTGTGGCTGTACATCCCCTTGAGAGAATGCTGCAGCCATGGTCAGGCACGGCACATCCATGACACCAGACATGTACAGTCATAGGAACAATACTGACTCCCATGATCCAATGTGGACACTCGTATTAAGTGAGTCATTATTGTTTGAGTGGCTGTACATCACGGAGGGGAAAACCAGTGACGTTCCGACAAAATCGTCGACCTTAAACTTTCGCCCCTGTAAACAACGAAAGAAAAGTTTTCGGTCGGTTTGATTGAGTTCGAGTCGAAAATGCGTTCGGTAAACTGAAAAATAAAGTCAAAGCCGAAATTTCTGGGAACTCATTCGCTTTCCTTCTGCGATTTCTCGCAATCCGCCATCGTCGCATCGGACAAAAGAAAAGCCACAGCACCATCAAAAACGGCTGATCTGAAATCCGAATTGGTGCAAAATAATTTGCAAAACCAGTTGGTAGGTATTTTCACCAACAAAACTCCACCAACTTCCCAATTAATGCAACTTTGGATGCCTGCTCGTTGTTTTGCTCTAGTTGTGCCGGTTAAAATAGTTTTCAAATCTTAACGAGCCGACAGCAAAACTTTCACCTAAACTTGTTCGAGATTTGTCTTTCAAATAACACAATTGTTCCATCCATGCAGGCAAGGCGCGTATTTTGCAATACGTACAGCGAAATAAACAATAATTCACCCATAAATTGGTGCCTAAAATGTTGGTTTACTCAAGTGAATTGTGTTCCTGAATGGGCGAATCTTCATTGCTGGCTGTTGGCACAACATTGTTTTGACATTTGTCACAAGATCGATCATTCAAACTAATGTACGTCCCCATTGATGGGACTTGTCATTATTGTGCATTCTGTGACTGGACATTTGAATAGGTCTACTGGCGGCCACACACGACTTTAAAAACTTGCTAAATAACATTAACACCCATTTTCTCCCACACCGCACTGAATTCATTTCTCGTGGTGTCACATCCGGTAGGTATATTCGTATGAGTTGAATCTTCAAAATTTTAGTTTTCTGTTAATGGTTTTCGCAATTCAGGCTCTGTCATAATTGTGCAAATGCTCGTTTATGCCTCGGTTTAGAAATGTTTAGATATTCCTTGGTTTAGAATTTTGTGTGAGCTGCTCTTTTTTCGTCCCGCAGGAAAAACTCATTCAATCCGTGGGTTAAAATTAAATTTCAATAAAGATTGTTGATTGAAACATTTCACGGCTTACGAAAAAAATTAAGCGCCTGTGAAAAAATGCAACATGCGAAATTTGCGGTGATGTGTATTGCAGCTTTTGAATTGGAAGGAGAAAAGGGAGAGAAATTATGCGCCTGTGAAAAATAAATGATATGCAACATTAGAAATTTGAGGTGATGTGTATTGCAGCTTTACAGGTTGTTCAGATTGGTCATGCTGGGTTGGTTAGAATATGTTGCGTTATGTTAAGTTGGTGTTAAGTTTCAATTCCCTTTGCGAAAATTTTGGAACCTACAGGTTCCATCCGCTTGTTGGAAGAGGGCGAAGAAAGCTGACTTTGGTTTCCATGACAACGCTATTCTTTTCCATTAAAGAGAAGGTAATTGAAGACTGCTTAACCCCTTTTATATTCTATTAACTTCGCCACCAGCCCCAACCCCCACCTTTTAAGCATTTTCATCCCCATCCATTCTCTTGAAACCCCCGCCTGCTTTTTATTTACAAATCTGTTAAACTGTCGAAACTCGCCGCCAGTTACTCACGACTGAAACGTGTATAGGTACCACTCTTCTGAGAAGTGCTGGACCGAAATCTGTTGACAGAACGTCCGAATGCAAGATTCACCGGGGGTGGATAAATTTGTTCCTAGTTTAAGAAAGAGGCAAAGTTATTTTGTCAATGGAAAGTCGTTTAAGATACACTTGAGGAGCAGAAGGTTTGTCTCAATTTGCTCCCTGGGCTCTTGTGGACGACATTGTTTTAATTCGCTTTGACAAAACAAACAAACAAATAGCTCTGTTTTCTTTAAGCGCAGCACTGCTTAGACAAGTCATTTACTTCTTTATTTCAATTACTTTCCTTCCATTTTAGGCGCTCTTGAAGACAGAAAAATGCCGTCATCCCCCCTCGCCTCTTCCGCCTCCCGGGTTCTAATCCCGAGGAGACATTCCGAGGTCTGTTGAAATCTGTTTTCCAAGTCCGCTCGTCCGCTGCGACAAAATGCGATCCAGAGTTTCCCCAGGAGGTGGCAGCAGCGACGAAGCCTGCAGTGATTCCGCTCTCGGATTGGTTGCCATGGCAACGGTTCCTGACCCCGATCTGTGCTGGACACCCGCTGATCCACTGAGGCAGCATCGGAATGGGTATGACACATTTTATATTTTATGGTTTATGCCAACAATAATAAAAAAGGTAAATTGTTTTATATTCACACCATCGGATGCGGTCAGCGACTTTCCTATGCCAACACAGTATTCTTTCCTGACCCACGTACATTTCCCAGCATGACCGCCAATTGAAAATAATGACCCTTCCATGCCCTAGAAATAATGTGCAGAAATGATCTTTTCTTCAGCGAACGATTTCTGACTGGAATTCTTTATCGGCAAAAAATTTTAAAACCCCAATTTCCATCAATCTGCTGAAAGCGAGTCTTTGTGCATTCTTGCAGAGCTGCATGGATTAGACATTGCTATGTTCCTAGAATTCAACTCCGCGTTGGTACTTGGTCTTTTCAGGATTTTTGGGTTTTCTTGGAATGTAGCCCTTTTAATGCGTTGACCTCTATTTTATTCTATTGCAATTCTGTAATGTCACACATAATATGAAACGGAGCCAAGCTCCTAAACATAAACTATTTAATTCAATTCAATATATCTACATGACGCGCCAAAGCATATGGGAAATTCCAACGATCAGGCTATAGCTATTCCAATCAGGGGCCATTCAATTTACTTGTATGTTAATCCTGGCAATAGGTCGATTTCAGTTTTGCATGTGCTGTGGGACGTTTTGTTATTTCGATTTGTTTTGAAAATAGGCTCATATTATGTTTTATAACTTTCATTTTTCATTCACATTGCCCATTGGCTGTAATCTTTGCTCATATGAAACGGGGCTTGGCTTTCAAAATTGGCCTGTAAAGAGCACAATTTAAAGTGCATGTCTTTGATGGCCACAATAATTCCTCCACCGACACCATTGTTTTAATGGGACCGGTGACTGAGGTAGAACGAACTGAGGTAGAAGTGGACTGAGGCAGAATTTTTGCATTTTTGGAGGCTGATTTTTTTAATTTCTCCGGGTTAGGTTAGGTAAGGTTAGGTTAAGTTAAGTTAGGACAGGTGTAAGCTTCTACCTCCATGCAAAAACTCCCTCCAAAACGCCCTCCTTTGTCCAATTCTACTTCAGTCCACTTCTGCCTCAGTCCGTTCTATCCCATAGTCCCCCGATCCGTTTTAATCGCTTAAATTTGGACTGGCTGTCAGAATGCGCCAAATTTCTGCGAAACACTCCGCAAGAGAACATAAGCTTCATTCACAGTTGAATTGATATGCTCGTTCCATTTTAAATTTTCTTGCAAAACGGTCCTGATACCAAATTGCTGCTCGCGAATTTTGAATTTTTGCAAGAATTGACGTGTTTTTATCTCCAGAAACGTCGGCCAATATCCAGCAAATATGGGGGTTGCACGAACCAAATTTATTCCAACCGCAAACACCAAAATAATGTTTGAAACACAATTTTCCCGGGAATCAAAACATCTAGAACTCTGCCGACCTTGGTGATGCCAGACTGAGAGCTCGATTAGTTCAAAGTAATGCAAAAATCTTCAAATTAAATTTGCATAAACCATGTTTTTATCTCCAGAAACGTCGGCCAATATCCAGCAAATATGGGGGTTGCACGAACCAGATTTATTCCAACCGCAAACACCAAAATAATGTTTGAAACACAATTTTCCCGGGAATCAAAACATCTAGAACTCTGCCGACCTTGGTGATGACAGACTGAGAGCTCGATTAGTTCAAAGTAATGCAAAAATCTTCAAATTAAATTTGCATAAACCATGTTTTTATCTCCAGAAACGTCGGCCAATATCCAGCAAATATGGGGGTTGCACGAACCAGATTTATTCCAACCGCAAACACCAAAATAATGTTTGAAACACAATTTTCCCGGGAATCAAAACATCTAGAACTCTGCCGACCTTGGTGATGCCAGACTGAGAGCTCGATTAGTTCAAAGTAATGCAAAAATCGTCAAATTAAATTTGCATAAACATGATATGGGAAACTTCTCCAGTAAAATACCAATTTTCGGATGTAGCCTAGAAAAACTAGAGCCCTATACAGGGTGCGACAAAATTTTTCTTACACAGAAAATTTCCCGCAAAAGGTCTGGCGTTACAGAGGCCATCCAATTTCAACAGTTTGACGCATGACACGATTGTCGTGGTGTTTGCGGTTCACATTTCCATTGATTCTAAGTGGCGCCTGAGTTGGTAATGAACTCCCATGGACGAAGTTTGGCGTTGAGTGTGCATACTAGTGAAAATGTCAAGGCTCCAATACCTAATATATTATTGCCATGACAGATTATTATGACGCTGAGTGAAGTTTAGCTATTTAAAATAGAACTAAAACCACTCAACTTGATTGGTATTTCGAGATAGTTTTATAGATAGGATATAGACGCCAGCGCTTCGGAATCTGCAATTGACTCCGAATTAAGTGCTGTCGCTATCTCAGCAAAGATGATACTCGTGTTCCCGTCCCATTACTTTAGTCTGGCTGACGCAGGCATTATTGGAGTTTTCCGGGATTAAAACCTGTTAAGTCGGCCGTTGGCGACCATTGAACTGAAACAAATTTGGCCCGTTTCTAGCGTTTTGTTGTCCGTCCGACCCGTTGGATTGCAGGACAATGGCATTCAATATTGGGGTCCGATTACTCAATTCAAAAAAAAAATTAATTGTGCAGTTTGCCTCAACAATTTGATGAGATCCCTGGTTTCAAAATCAGTCCCATTTGAAAAATCCGAAACTTGACTTTTTGCCTCTTTGTCAAGCGTTTTTGAACACAAATAGAAGATGTATCAGGGACGTCATTTCTGATGAGAAATGTCCCCCCAGCGACTCGCTTGCCCTCTGGCATGTGCTTGGCTCGCCCTGGCGGGAAATGTGACCTCCAAAACATAAACATTACACTCAAAATGAACCCCAAAATTCAAAATTTCTTTGGTGCTGGAGAGCTCAGCAGCCTCTTGGAACCACACTGGGACTCAGCCTCAGACGTCAGTTGCGAGAGTACCCGCCCTCAGAGCCCCGACTGGGTCTGTTCCACGCTCCCTCCCTGAAGATTGTCCCTGCGAAGACCTGGGTACTGTGCAGCGGCGAGATAATTAATTGTACCACATATGGTAGCTTTTCTCTCTCGAATTTTCAGGAAAATCTCAATCTCATCAAAATTGGCATTTCAGCAATGATTTGACGCATATTTTCGTGCAACAAAATCCGAATTCTTGATTCTGAAATCAACACAACTCTCCCAGTTTTCTTTGAAAGATCGAAAAACCGGCATGTACTTATGGCATGGCACGAGGTTTTTTCTCGACACTGTACATGGATGATATTTCGCAATCTTTCCTCTTTTTGATGT